>CM052653.1:142638854-142660664 GCA_028533165.1 Leontopithecus rosalia
GATACCATCTCACGCCAGTTAGAGTGGCGATCATTAAAAAATCTGGAGACAACAGATGCTGGAGATGATGTGGAGAAATAGGAATACTTTTACACTGCTGGCGGGAATGTAAATTAGTTCAACCATTGTGGAAGACAGTGTGGCGATTCCTCAAGGACCTAGAAATAGAAATTCCATTTGACCCAGCAATCCCATTACTGGGCATATATCCAAAGGACTATAAATAGGTCTACTGTAAGGACACATGCACATGAATGTTCACTGCAGCACTGTTTACAATAGCAAAGACCTGGAACCAACTCAAATGCCCATCCATGATAGACTGGACTGGGAAAATGTGGCACATATACACCATGGAATATTATGCAGCAATCAGAAATGATAAGTTCGTGTCCTTTGTAGGAACATGGATGAATCTGGAGAACATCATTCTCAGCAAACTGACACAAGAACAGAAAATGAAATACCGCATATTCTCGCTCATAGGTGGGTGATGAACAATGAGAACACATGGACACAGGGAAGGGAGTACCACACATTGGGGTCTATTAGGGGGAATAGAGTGGGGGCAGGGAGCTGGGGAGAGATAGCCTGGGAGAAATGCCAGATGTGGGTGAAGCGGAGGAAGGCAGCAAAACACACTGCCATGTGTATACCTATGCAACTATCTTGCATGTTCTGCACATGTACCCCAAAACCTAAAATGCAACAAAAAAATTTTTACTTGCTCACTTTTCTTTTGATTTGAAGCACTCTGTGTATTACAGGCATCACACTATCATTGGTGGTTTGTCTTTTCATTTTAAAAAATGACTTTCCCCTACAGAAGTTGAAATTTTAATGAAATAAAATCTGTGCTGTTTCTCTTCTGTGGCTTGTGGGGTTTTCGGTTTGCTTAGAAAATTCTTCTCCCAAAATAGATACTATTCTCTGTTATTTCCTTGTAATAGTTCTTGGGGTTATTTTTCTCCTAAACGTTCACACTTCAATACATCTGGAAGTAACATTTGTAAATGGTAAAAGATTTCGCTAGTGAATTGCTTTTACACGGATGACCAAGTGTTACCACACAGTTAGATGTCCGTCCTTCACCACTGATTTAAAATACCACATTTATCAGACACAATATGCCGATGCAATCCTATGGAGATAAGGAATGGGTGGTTAGACACTGGAGTGGGGCTTCGAGGAACTTGGATTGTTTCTGCCACTCAGAGTGGGAGCATACAAAGAAGCTGAGCCATGCAGTTGCTCTCACGCACCTGAGATCACACCTTCCACAGGCAGAATACAAGGGTAGGGGTGCTGGGGTCCTAAAGCCAAAGTGAAAGGACCACCCAGCCTTTATCCAAAGGAATGTTCCCTGGATTACGGTTGTTCCAAGGCTGACCCACACACAGTGGAAAAACTAGACATGATGTTTCAGGGAAAAGAGCTTAAGGGTAGGTCCTCCTGTTGAAGCCAGCTACAATTAAGTTAAGAGAGGGGCAGGGGGAGGGGCACAAAAGCAAAGAAATGCCACTTATCTGAAATCTCCAAGAGAAATGTGGGTGTGGAAACTGGCACCTGCGGCTGATAGGGACCCACCAGATTCCAAGCCCCTGGACTGTGAGTGATTGCAGGGCAGAGGGATTGGGAGCCTCCATTGGCAGACACCTGGGACTGCTCCAGACACAAAATGAGCCCAGAGCCCCCCAGGTGACTACAGGTAGGAAGCAGGCTGAGAAAGCTACCAGCTCGCAAGGATGCCACCGTCTCTTTAGTACCCTATTCTCCAAAGAGTAGCCAAGGCCAGGAGAGTAGGGAGATGATGAACCCCTGCCCTGCTGGAAAAATGAACCACTAAGGGTGATGGGACCTCACAGCCTCTGCCCAGTGAGATTTCACGGGTTCTATGGCTGCTGATGGCCACCGGTCTCCCAGTTATTCCATTCCTGTTCTACTAGTGCATGTTGTTGTGTGTGTGTGACTGAATGGTTGTAATGATATCAGCTAACCTTTTATTTTATTTAGTCCATGGGTCTCCAGACTCAAAGAAGCTGTATCTGCATCTTACAAAGAGACCACCGGGTATCACAGAGAAGCCCGTGACTTTGAGGCTGATGAGACTTTACGATGTCTCCCACAGGGAGCAATTATCTTTGATATTTGTGTAGGAAAAAGACTGATTCAAATATTTGGTGACCAGAAGGGTAGACTGTGGTGGGCATTAAAACCATTTACTAATTTTCACTTTTCTTGTGCTTCCAGGCACTCAGGAGAATTGCACCTCCTGGCCTCACTGAAGCTACACGTGGATATGTAACTTGCTTTGACGGACGAACTACGATAAATGGCAGAGGCCATTTTAACTGATGTATTTAATTGCCAGCGCTCACCTCTCCAGTCCTTCTTTTCCTCTTGCCCCTAAGCCTGGTGACCTCCCGATGGCAGCTGCTCCATGAGCCTAGAGGAGAATGGCATGGAGCAAGCCCTGACTGCCTGCCTGTGTACCAGAAGCAGGAAATAAACCTTTGTGGTTTGAGCTGCCAAGATTTGGGAGCTGCCGGCTACTGCATCTAACTTAAACTAATTGAAATATCTTCGTTCATTCCCATGGACTCAACTATCTCTATATTGATGACTCTCAGATTTATAATTCTAATGCAGTCCTCAACCCTGAGCCAGACATTTGTTCTTTGGCTCTGCTTTTCTTAACCTATGAATATTCAAGTGCCCAAGACTCCAACTTGAGCTTCTTTATCTTTTCTATCTACACTTTCCTCCTCTGCAATCTTATCCCATATCAGGCTTTAAATATTTAAGCACCAGTGTCTTCCAAAAGTAAATCTCTAGCCCCAACTAATACCTCTCTAGTACACATTACTTAATTCCTGGATAGTTCCTGCATGACTCTGGACTCTTGAAACTGAATTTGAGCATTGTCTCTGTATCCTGAGTTTCACTATTGAATCAACCGTTATTACCTAATATAAAAAAACTCCTTGAAAACATCAACACACATACACACATACACACACACTTTGTGAAAAAGTGTTTACATTTTTCCCACTTAAGTAGTAGAAATGGAGCAAATTTCATAATTAAAAAAAATCCCTTGAGCCAGGCGCGGTGGCTCATGCCTGTAATCCCAGCACTTTGGGAGGCTGAGGCAGTTGGATCACGAGGTCAAGAGATAGAGACCATCCTGGTCAACATGGTGAAACCCATCTCTACTAAAAATACAAAAAGTTAGCTGGGCATGGTGGCGCACACCTGTAATCCCAGGTATTCAGGAGGCTGAGGCAGGAGAATTGCTTGAACCCAGGAGGCGGAGGTGGCGGTGAGCTGAGATCGCGCCATTGCACTCCAGCCTGGGCAACAAGAGCGAAACTCCGTCTCAAAAAAAAAAAAAAATTCCCTTGAACAGTGTAGCTAAGAAAGGAAGGAAGGAAAAAAGGAAAGGGTGATGTAAGCTTGATCACATCAAACAGAAAATGTAAATACTATGAACAGAACATTATCGTACCCCATCAGCAACCTGTCTTCAATAAATCATTTTGCAAAGCAAGAATCAGAACCTAAAGTAGCCCCTTTCTCGAGACATGTATTCCTTAAGAAATCGGAGAACATCATTCCCAGCAAACTGACCCAGGAACAGAAAATGAAATACCACATATTCTCACTCATAGGCGGGTGAGGAAAAATAAGAACACATGGACACAGGGAAGGGAGTACTACACACTGGGGTCTATTGGGGGGAATGGGGGAGGGACAGCGGAGGGGGAGCTGGGGAGGGACAGCCTGGGGAGAAATACCAAATGTGGGTGAAAGGGAGGAAGGCAGCAAAACACACTGCCATGTGTGTACCTATGCAACTATCTTGCATGCTCTGCACATGTACCCCCAAACCTAAAATGCAATAAAAAAATATGCCCTTGAGAACACCACTCTCATAGTACACGTAAGTCATCAGTAACTTCATATGAGCTCCAATGGCTGCAATGATTCATTGCACCCACTAGACAAGAGTACATTCTAGAGGAATTCTAAATGTTAGAAGTGACGATGGCATTGCCATGATTCTTTTAATCAACAGTGTTCAACGGGAAGATTGTTCCTTCATGGGTCAATTTCTAGGAAAAGCCACCTGAATTAGAGATGGAAAACAGCAAAAACAGTAACAGAAAAACACACGTGGCCTGCCTCACTATGTCATGGTATGATCATGGAAAATGTAAATGAAATCTTCATTTACATTTCCCTATTTTGACTCCTCATCAGGGAGGTGAGGCTGAGTGAGAGGGCGACAGGAGGCTGTGGGCCAGGGCCATGGTCCATGCAGGACCAGGTGCTAGGTGCAAGCACTCACTCACCCCTAAGAGACTCTCTCTCCTACCTGGTCTCAAATCCATCACCCCGTAAAGTCCAGCACAAGAGCCTGGCCACGCATCCTGTCTCAGCCTGGCGTTCCATACTCTGGGTGGTTCATCTCTCAACCTCACCTCACATCCCCCTATCCCAACCTTCCCACAGCAGAACTTGTGCTGATTCGTAAGGCTGCCTCTATTTTGTACAAGATCCTACAGTCCAAGGCCTGTTCTAGGCTTTCCAGTTTTTTCCACAGTACCAGCCCATGCAGGAATACCACATATTTTAGTTACCGTTCATTTAGAATACTGATCTCTCCATCCGTCCTCCTATTTTTTTTCCCTACTGTTGTCTCAACTACTTAGACCTTTACTACTCAGTGAGTATTTTAGAACTAACTTGTTAAATTTGACAAAAATCCATGTTGAAATGTTGAGAGTTTGGACTGTATTTAGAGACTGATTCGTGAGGAACAGTGACCTCAACACACTGAG
Source organism: Leontopithecus rosalia (assembly GCA_028533165.1). NCBI lineage: Eukaryota > Metazoa > Chordata > Mammalia > Primates > Cebidae > Leontopithecus > Leontopithecus rosalia. The sequence continues at coordinate 142,643,699 of CM052653.1, forward strand.
TCTTTTGATCTAGAATGAGACTCCAATGAATATCTCTCATCATTCTTCAACCTGGCGCCATCTGGCCTCAGCTTTGGCCTTTCCTCCAAGACTATTCTTGCTAAGATCCTCAGGATGGCCCTGTCTGCAGTCCTGTGGGTGTTTCCTTCCCCGTTTTATTGGATCTATGTGCAGGGTTTGTTGCCTTTGATGACTTCTTCCTTGAGCATTCTCCTCTGTCGCTGCTGCTAAGACCTGGCTGTCCTGTTTCATCCACCTCCTTCTCAGCCACCCCTTCTGACTCTTCTTGGCTGGCCCTCCTGTGGCTCTCTGACATGTAAATGACTCCCTGGGGCTCCACTCTGAGCTCCTTTATGCTGACTTAGGCTTTCTCCATAGATGAAGCTGTCAGTAGCCATGCCTTCAAATATCACCGAAACACCAACACTTTCCAGGATTATATTTCAAGCCCCAAATGCTCCTCTCATCTTTATCTTCGTCTTGTACATCTGACTACCTAGTCTTCACTTGGATACCTCACAGTTATTGCAAACATAATGAGGCAAAAAGCCTATCTGGCTGTTTTCTTTGAATTGGCCTCTCCTCCGATTTTCCTGTGTTTAGTAAAGCATTCTTCCATCTACGCAGTTGATCACACCAGTATCCCGGGAGCCATTCATAATCTGCCTTCTCCCTTCATGAAGCATCAGTAATTTCTTGGCGCATCAGTAATTTCATGGTTGGATTTCTGCATTCAAGACAGCATTGAGGCTACTGAATTCTCCCCATCTTCACTTCTACAATCTGCCCCAAGTGCCCAGCACAGAGCGGCTGCGGTGGCCCCTCATTCCTGCTCTCTGTCTCCACCCCTAACCATTTTCTGGTTAGCAATCTGAATGACCTTTTCAATGGGTTCATACTTTCCCTTCACCTTAATTCTACAGTGGACTCCCATGACAGAGGGAATGAAACAGAAGCCCCTTTCTGTGATCTGGGCAGCCCCTGCCTAACTCTCCACCTCTCTGCCCATGACCTCCTTTGCCCAGAATCTTTCCTGTAAGGACTCGCACATTACCTTTCAGATCTCAGGTGCTATGGCACTTGCTCAAATGCTCTCCTCGGTAAAATTATCTCACCAAAATCCTACCTTTATTTTCTCATGAACTCACTTTTTTCCTTTACTGTGATTCACATTAATTGCAATTATGTGCATGTGTGTGTTACTAGCTTATTTCTGATCATACTGTGAGGTCCAGGTAGGGGTGGGCTACATCCGTCATTCTCCTCTACACATCCAGCAGTTGGCCTGACGCCCAGTGCAGAGATACCTCAAGAGCACTAGCTAAAAACAGATGTATGTACAGCAGTCCTGTCTTACCTGTGGTTTTGCTTAACCATGGTCAACCATGGTCCAAAAATAGGTGAGTGCAATAAAATATTTTGAGAGGGCGATAGAAATGATATTCACATAACTTTTATTATAGTATGTTGTGATAACCATTTTAAATTATTGTTGGTAATCTCTTCCTGGGCCGAATTGATAAATTAAACTTTATCATAGGTAGGCATGTCGGAAAAAATGTTAGTATATCTAGGATTTGGTGCTATCCACAGTTTCAGGTATCCACCGGAGTTTTGGAATGTATTCTCCATGTGTGGAGGGTTAAGGGGTGACTGTGTCTGTTTACTGAAGAAACAAATAACTAACTGTCTTAACCACGGTACCCCACAGATGAGCAAATCACACATGGCTGTCAGTCCTGGTTTGTGTCATAACTCTGGCACTGGCTGTCGTGAGAAAGAAGAAGTAACAGCATGGGGACTTCGATGCCTAGCATATGGCAGGCAATGGGTTATGGACACTAACCCATTCACAGTCACACTCATGTAGAAGCTTGCATCTAGAACAGGGAAGAACACAGTACTACTGAGTGTGGCCCTTTGCTGGTTTTCCTTTTAAAGTTAAAACTGGTACTTAGATCTGATATCGGGTTTACCTTCAAGGGCATTCTATGTGGTACCCAGGAAATAATGTAGCTAAAATTGGGGATTATTTCCATTTTTCACTTTTAGTTTTAACCCTTTGCTTTCCGCATCCTTAGTCTCATCTCACCCACATGCACTCCCTGAGGTCAATGCACGTTTTCATAAGCACACCTCACACTCTCTCCGGAGGGCAAGGCTCCTGCAAACCATGCATGCAGCTGTAGCCTCCTGCTCATTGTCATATTTCTCAATCTTCTCAACCTTCCCATTTCTGCTCTATCAGTTCCTTCTCTCTACATGCTCCCCAGCCCTCTGCCATTTGTCCTCCACCCTTATTCCTCCCAGTGGGTCTCGTGTGTGCTTTATTTTTCCTTCTCTCTTATGATACTAAAGATTCCTGCTATTAACTGAATGTCAGTGTCCCCAGCAAATTCGTATGTTGAAACCCTAGGTCCCCAGGTAATGGTATTAGGAGGTGGGGCCTTTGCAGGTGATTAGGTCATGAGGGTACAGCCTCATGAATGGGCTTCCTCTCTCTCTGCCATGTGAGGACAGAGCAAGAAGATGGTTGTCAGCAAACCAGGAAGAGAGCCCTCACCAGAACCAACCACGCTGACATTCTCTTCCTGCACTTCCCAGCCTCCAGAACTGTGAGAAATAAATGTCTGTTGTTTAAGCTACCCGGGCTACAGTATTCTGTGACAGCAGCCCACGATGCCTGAGAGATAATCCCCTGCACTTAAAGTTCTTACCTCCCATTATGTTATTTTACTTTTTTCCCCTTTTCCAGAACCACCTTTAATGCTGGGTCTCTCCCTTTTCTAACTGCCTTGTTCTGGATCTCTGACATGCCTTGCTTGAGAGAGTTCATCCATCCCTGTCAAAGGCATCAAATTCCTCCTATGTGTTTGGCTCTGAAATGTCAACCCTCTGGCCAGCCTCTCAATTCAAACTGAGTTCATTCTCCAGTTGTCTGCTGCAGAATTTTATTTCCTGGAAAATATACTGAAGTGACAACATCAGATGATACAAGGTCAGATTCAGCTGCTGCCAAGGTATAATAAGAATGGTATTGGGTGGAGATGACCTGGGTTAAATCTCAATGCTACTATTTCTCAACTGTGTGATGCTGGGCAAAGTACCCAGGCTTTCTACAACTTCTTGTTCCCATCTCCAACATGGGGTGGTCACAGGATTGCTCTCATCCCCCAGAGCACTGAGCCCATGGCCAGTCCAGAGTGAGCCCCACAGTGTGTACAGGAGGTCAGTGATGGATGTGATGGAGGGATGAAGGACCATTGCTAGTTCAAGCTCAGGTACAGCATGCTTTCGACCTGGAGAAGAGTTTAGTAGCACCTCGGTCAAGCTGAAGTGTCAAAGGAAAAAATTCAAAAGATAAGTACAAAATATCCTTAGGACTTAATCTAAAGTCCTCTCTTCTCCTTAATAGTCAAAATCATCTCTTGGGTTTCAGGAGATGTGCAGCACCAGACTCCTGGGATGATGCATTTGTGGCATTCCCTGTTTTGTTATAACTACTATTTGACATTTCAGTCAAATGCTGGTGAATCATGTACATTTTCTCCTTCTCTAAAGGGAGATCTCTTTTGACATCCCTACAGCATTTCACACATTCAGGAATTGGGGGTATTTTCTGCTTTTGCATTCTAAAAGAGTAAGTAAGATAAAGAACACAGACGTTGGCTGGGCGGAGTGGTTCACACCTGTAATCCCAGCACTTTGGGAGGCCGAGGCGGGTGGATCACAGGTCAAGAGATCGAGACCATCCTGGCCAACATGGTGAAACCCCGTCTCTACTAAAAATACAAAAAATTAGTGGGGCATGGTGGCGCGTGCCTGTAATCCCAGCTACTCAGGAGGCTGAGGCAGGAGAATTGCCTGAACCCAGGAGGCGGAGGTTGCGGTGAGCCGAGATCGTGCCATTGCACTCCAGCCTGGGTAACAAGAGTGAAACTCCGTCTCAAAAAATAAAAATAAAAATTAGCCAGACATGGTGGCAGGTGCCTGTGGTCCCAGCTACTCGGGAGGCTGAGGCGGAAGAATCGCTTGAATCCAGGAGGCGGAGGCTGCAGTGAGCCGAGATTGCGCCACTGCACTCCAGCCTTGCGACAGAGCAAGACTCCATCTCAAAAACAAAACAAAACAAAACAAAACAAAACAACACACAGATGTTTATAGCAGCTTTATTCATAATTACCAAAACTCAGAAGCAACCAAGATGTCCTGCAGTAGGTGAACGGATACGTAAACTGTAGTATATACAGACAATATACTATTTGGCGCGTAAAAGAAATGGGCTATAAGGCCATGGAGAAAACTTAAGTGCATGTTACTAAGTGGAAGAAGCCAATCTGCAAAGGCTGCATACTGTATGACTGACATGCTGGAAAAGGCAAAACCATAGGGACAGGAAAAAGATCAGTGGTTACCAGGGGCTAGAGGGAGGAAAGGATGAACAGGTGGAGCACCGAGGAGTTTAGGGCAGCGAAACGACTCTGTATGACACCATAATGGTAGACACATATCATTCTACATTTGTCTAAATCCATGGAGCATACAATAGCCAAGAGTGAACTCAGATGTAAGCCATGGACTCTGGGAGAGAGTAATTTCTCAATGTGGGTTCATCCGTTGTAACAACTGGACAACTCTGGTGGGGAAGGCTGAGACAGGGGAGGGGTCTATAGGTGTGTGGGGTCCTCTCAGTTTTGCTGTGAACCTAAAACTGCACTAAAAATAAAGCATATTCAAAAAAGAATAAGACAGGAAATTATTCTCAATAAAAAATAAATATATTATCACATAAACAGATATTTCCCTTTCAGTAACACTTCTTTTTTTTGAGACAGAGTTTCGCTCTTGTTACCCAGGATGGAGTGCAATGGCGCGATCTCGGCTCACCACAACCTCCACCTCCTGGGTTCAGGCAATTCTCCTGCCTCAGCCTCCTGAGTAGCTGGGATTACAGGCACGCACCACCATGCCCAGCTAATTTTTGTATTTTTAGTAGAGAGGGGGTTTCACCATGTTGACCAGGATGGTCTCGATCTCTTGACCTCGTGATCTACCCACCTCGGCCTCCCAAAGTGCTGGGATTACAGGCATGAACCACAGCGCCTGGCCTCAGTAACACTTCTTGAACCTACTCTAGTCCTTTGGTAAGGAGAATGCCAACCAGGAGGAGAGGGATACAGATCCTGAGAGTTAAAGGTGGGCCAAGCTCTTTCCTCTGTCTTCCCTGGAATTTCTATTTTGATATTAAAATCACGTCTAAAAACAGACTAATCATCCCCTCAGTCTCTCCCACACTCCATAGCCTTTTCCTACAACTATTTTTCTTTGCTAAGTCATGCAAACAGAACACCTGGAGTCAATGGAACTCATTAAGCAGCAGAAATCATGTAGATGCTTTCTCCCGTCATAGAGAAGTTATTTCTGACCGGTACACATGCGCAGAGCTGGTGTCTCCTCTGCTCCTGGATATGCTGCCAACAACTGTCAAAAAAATGAAGCTCTGAGAGATGCCTGATCTGGCTCAAGGGGAAGCTGGGGTTAAAAGACTACACATGGCTTCCTAGGTAATTATGATTTGATTGTGCCATGCTTCATATTTATATCAAGGAGAGGATACTTTTAGTAGCATGACTGCAGCTTAACAGGCTATTGAAACATACAATTTACTTTAGAAAGCTGTTCATAACATATGGCTAAAACAACTAAAAAGTTGGTTCTTGGAGAAGTCCACTCCAGCCACTTAGAAATGCCACAGTGCGGATTTCAACTGAAGCATAAGAAACAAACATGCACTTTCCAAGTTTCCAAGGCACAGGTGGCTCTATCAATTGCATCACACTCCAGAAAATACTGTATTAATGAAGCCAGATTCATACTCTGGAAAGAATTCACTCTCAGTGGAAAGAGGGACAAAGAAGACAAAGAGTGACAGTTAATTCTTCCGACCTCCAAGTCCTTTTCCCAGTGCTTCTTCGCACAGAATTCTTGCTTAGCTTGGTTGGTTTCTGTGTTACTCCCCACTTCCCTAGTTCTGCATTCCTTTGGAAATCAGTCTCCACGTTTTGTTGGGGTTGCAATAAATCTTACCCAAACCACAATCTTGATGTCCTCCCCTCAACCACTGGCTCAATCTCGAATTGCTCCTCCACGCAGCAGACAAAACATAAGAAGTGAAACTCAGCCAGTCTCCTGAAAAAAGCTCTTCAGCAGCATCCTAGCTCGCCACAGTGGGTTCTGGAACCTGAGATTAAGTCCTGACTTATGATTCTGGGGCTGTGCAAATCTGGCCAAGTTGGTGATGTATCTGCACTCCATTTCCTTACATCTTAATTGAGTGGATTGTTGTTAGGGTGAACTGACACAAACACAAAGGGCTGAGAACAGAGCCCAGGTCAGACCAAGCCTAACCAGATGACACTGACATCTGTCACCATTACCTCCCATGAATCTGGTCAACTCTGGCTCTTTCCAACCCTCCACCAACACCCACTCCTCTACCAGACTCACCATGGGGCCCACTCACTCTCCAGGCAACTGCAGTATTTGTAAATGAGCTGTTTCTTCTGCGGGGTGTTCCTTCCACCCTCTACCTCCTCTACCCAAACTTTCACATCCTGCTGCTCAGCCTGGCTAATTCCTATTGGTCCTTCATAATTCAACTTAAACAACTTTTTCTCCAGGAAGCCCTCCAGGATGTCTAGACTAGGTCAGCCCTCTGGCTCTCTATCCTGAGCATGTCCTTGGCTCCATTAGGGAACAGAGATTACATCCGTCTTGTTCACCACTGTCTCTCCAGTGCCTAGCATGGCACAGGGCCATAATACCACACAAATGCCTACTTAATAAATGAAGTCACGGCTGGAACTGTCACCATGGAAGTCAGCTATAGACAGAATGCTGTCTGAGGGCACTCAAGTGGCAAGTTTGGCAGAAAAAAAATTCAAGACTCAAGTTTCAGCCATATAATAAGGAAATAAAATCAGAAGTCAAGAGAAAGAGGAGATACAACCAGCCATCTAAAACAAGAGTGTTCAGAGGGTTTCTGAAAACTACAGGTATGGAGACAGGGCAAGCTAGAGAAGATGATCATGTTTCGGCAGGGTCAAGTGACACACGTTAATATAAAAATGTCAGTATTTTCAAAACTAACCCAAAGCTGGAATGCACTGTCGATCAGAGTTCTAATATTGCATTTTGGAGAACTGGATACAATTATTTTGAAGTATGAACAAAAGAACTGATAATAATAGTAGTAATACACAGGAATGTACCTCCCATTCACAATTGTCACGAAAAGAATAAAATACCGAGGAATACAGCTAACCAGGGAGGTTAAAAATCTCTACAAGGAAAAATACCAAACACTGCTGAAAGAAATCAGAGGTGACACAAACAAATGGAAAAACATTTCATGCTCATGAATAGGAAGAATCAATATGGTTAAAATGGCCATACTGCCCAAAGTGATTTATAGAATCAATGCTATTCCTATTAAAGTATCACTGAGTTTCTCCTTAGGACTAGAAAAAACTATCTTAAATTTCATATGAACCTAAAAAGAGCCTAAACAGCCAAGCAATAAGCAAAAAGAACAAAGCTGGAGGCATCTTGCTACCCAATTCAAACTATATTACAGGGTTATAGTAACCAAAACAGCATGGTACTGTTACAAAAACAGACACCTAGGCCAAGAGTATACAATAGAGGACCCATAAATAAGACAGTAAACCTACAACCACCTGATCTTTCACAAACCTGACAAAAACAAGGAATGGGGAGAAGACTCTCTATTCAATAAGTGGTGCTGGGAAAACTGGCTAGCCATATACAGAAGATTGAAACTGAACCCCTTCCTTATACAAAAATCAACTCAAGATGGATTAAAGACTTAAATGTAAAACCAAAACTATAAAAGCTCTGGAAGACAACCTAGGCAATACCATCCTGGACATAGGTACAGGCAGAGATTTCATGATGAATATGCCAAAAACAATTGCAACAAAAGCAAAAATTGACAAATGGGATCTAATTAAAGAGCTTCTGCACAGCGCGCACACACACACACACACACACACACACACACACACACACACACCCTACCAACAGAGTAAATAGAAAACCTACAGAACGGGAGAAAATTTTGATGAACTATCATCCAACAAAGGTGTTATATCCAGCCTCTGTAAGGAACTTAAACAAATTCACAAGAAAAAAATAAACAACTCCATTAAAAAGTGGGCAAAGGACATGAACAGACACTTTCCAAAAGAAGACATACATGCAGCCAACAATCATATGAATAAAAGCTCAATATTACTAATAATTAAAGAAATGCAAATCAAAACCACAATGAGGTATCATCTCACACTTATTAAAAAGTCAAAAAGTGGCCAGGCATAGTGGCTCACGTCTCTAATCCCAGCACTCTGGGAGGCCAAGATACGTGGATTACCTGAGGTCAGGAGTTCAAGACCAGCCCGGTCAACATGGAGAAACACTATTTCTACTAAAAATACAAAAAAATTAGCTGGGTGTGGTGGCAAGTGCCTGTAATCCCAGCTACTTGGGAGGCTGAGGCAGGAGAATTGCTAGAACCTGAGAGGCAGAGGTTGCAGTGAGCTGAGATTGTGCCACTGCACTCCAGCCTGGGCAACAGAGTAAAACTTTGTCTCAAAAAAAAAAAAAAAAGTAAAAAAATAACAGAGGCTGGCAAGGTTGTGGAGAAAAAGGAACATTTATACATTGTTGGTGGGAGTGTGAATGAGTTCAACCATTCTGGAAGACAGTGTGGTGATTTCTCAAAGACCTAAAGATAGAAATAACATTCAACCCAGCAATCCCATTACTGGGTATATATCCAAAGGAATAGAAATAAAGACACATGCACACTTATGTTAACATGCAAAGACATGGAATCAATCTAAATGGCCATCAGTGATAGGCTGGATAAAGGAAATGTGGCACATAAACACCATGGAATACTATGCAGCCATAAAAAAGAATGAGATAATGTCCTTTGCAAGGACTCAGATGGAGCTGGAGGCCATTATCTTTAACTAGCTAACATAGGAAAAGAAAATCAAATACCACATGTTCTCACTTATAAGTGGGATCTAAATGATGAGAACAGATGGATACATAGAGGGGAACAACACACACTGGAGCCTACTGGAAGGCAGAGGGTGGGAGGAGGGAGAGGATCAGGAAAAGTAACTAATGGTTACAAGGCTTAATGCCTGGGACGTAATCTGTACCACAAACCCCCATGACACAAGTTTACCTTTGCAACAAACCTGCACATATATCCCTGAACTTAAAAGTTATAAAAAAATGATTGGTAGTAATAATGATCAAAGCACTGAACACATTTACACCTGTACTGGTACTAGCAATGAGTGAGGATACCTTCCCTCCCAGAAAAAGATTAGCCACAGCTTGATAATTACAGAAGCTGGGTGACAGGTACATGGGACTCAGCATGTTACTCTGTATACATTTATAGATGTTTAATATTTTCCATAGTAGAATGTTTACAGATGCAAGTAAAATAAATTTACCAGAAAACAAAGAAGCAGCACTCTCTTAAGCTCTTGAGATATATTAACACACATCTAAACTCAAACAAGAAAACTGTAGAAAAGAATGGCAGGGAGGGAGTGTATGTCTCACTCTGAGCTGTGCTAGCCAATGCACTATGAGACGAATGAATGTTCCAGGTGGCAATTCCGTCCCCAGGGAAGAGTAGTTCACTTAACAAACAGAGCTGGCAGAAAACAAATTTACATCCACCCACCCCCAACACTAATAAGTTTTATATACATTTAAAACATAAATGTAAAATGAAGTAACTGTAAAAATATTAAAAGAAAATATAGGGCCGGGCATGGTGGCTCAAGCCTGTAATCCCAGCACTTTGGGAGGCCTAGGTGGGTGGATCACGAGGTCAAGAGATCGAGACCATCCTGGTAAACATGGTGAAACCCCGTCTCTACTAAAAATACAAAAAAAAAAAAAATAGCTGGGCATGGTGGTGCGCACCTGTAGTCCCAGCTACTCGGGAGGCTGAGGCAGGAGAACTGTTTGAACTCAGAAGGCAGAGGTGGCGGTGAGCTGAGATCGTGCCATTGCACTCCAGCCTGGGTAACAAAAGCGAAACTCTGTCTCAAAAAAAAAAAAAAAGAAAATATATTCAAATATTTGTATGACTTTGGCATGAAGACATTCTTAAGTAAAGTAGGATAGGTAGAAATCATAAAAATAATAGAAATATTTAACCAGATGATGTTTCTTAATATGGCAAAACAAATAATATAAAAAGACATTAATATACTTAGAAAAATCATTGAAACACATACACAGGCAAAGCACTAATAGCCCCATAAACAAGGAACTGCTATACACTATTGAAATAGAGACAAACAACTCCACAGAAACTCCAGCAAAAGACACAAACAAGTAGTTTATGAAAAACGAAATCAAAGTGGCCAGTAATGCATCAAAAAGGAGGTCATGAAAAAGTGAAGCAAACTGCCAGTACAATTACTATTTTCACACAAACTGGAAAGCGCTGGGATGACATCTGGGGTTGGAGGGGTTTAGTGAACACTGTATGCACTTGCATTTTGGGGAAAGATGTGAACTTCTACACCCTTTTTGGAAAGTAATCTGGAAACCGTGATTCAAGTTCAATATCTAAGAACTTGACTCGGTGGTCCCATTTTTGGAAATATATCTTACAGAAAGAAGAGCAGGAGCATATTAGAAAGTGTTCAATGATATAAAGAATTTTTGAAGTGGCAGAAACTGGAGAAAATCAGCATGCTTCTCAACAGGAAATAACTGGATAAACTGAATGTGTTCACAAGGGATTATTACACAGCGTTGGAGAAAGAAATTTGACTCGATTTGCTGATCTGAAGGATGTCTATGCTGTACAGTTGCCCGAGGAAGGGAAGCTTCAGAATCACATGTATTGTAGGGAACCATGGACAGTTGGTTGTAAAAAAAAGTATGTATTTATAAAAGTACATATTAATGTTCATAAATGTATAGGTGTATTTGGTAGTTTGTACATAATATCTGGTAGTTCAAGGAAGTATAAATTGGGAGCTATTATTAACATTTTAAAACTTCTTTTCATCATTTCACTGGCCATAAAAATGTCATTATTTTTGTCATAAAATTAATTGGGAACATTTTTGTAAAAGGCAACAGTTTGCCAGAGAAAACAAAGGAGATAATTTCAAGGAGAGAATAATTAGTTAAATGGGAGCCAACAAAGACTGAGAAGAACATGGGCATAGTGGGGAATGGGGAGAGAGGGAGGAGGGAGAACAGCAGAGGGCCTGGAGACAATGATGAGGATTCCACAGGGCCAGATGAGAACCTCTGTGGAGCCCTTATCTTCCAGCTCTCTAACTGGCATCCTAAGTGTAAAGGGGAGGGGTGAAGAATATGGCTGAGGATGGTGACCTGAGCATGCATTAAGTCAGAATGGAAGAGATGAAGGAACTCCAGGCACCACCATCAGTGCTGAATCTACAAAAGAGATCCAGGGAGGGAGGGCAGCTGCCTGCATCCTCCTTGGAGCAATCCCATGGTTTCCAAGGGTCCAGAGGCATTTTGATAGAACATGACAGTGATCCCTAATTTGACAACCCAGGAGGATTATCTGCTGCGACAGCTTTCTGTGGAGGAAAGGACCAGCTCCTTTGCTGCCCCAGCGATCAGGCCTATTACCTCCTGTAGACCCACACGCCGCCCCTCTGCAGCTCTCTCTGCAAGTGCAGCCTTTTGACTCCTGAAATCCAGCCTTACAATCATGGTGGCCCCAAAATGATTATGTTTGCTGGGATAACACACAAAGGTGCACTGCTGATTTGACAGCCTGGATGCTGAAAAACTTAGAAGCAGCTTCCTGATTTTAAAACAACTGAAGTTGTTCTTCAGGGGATGATTTTAAACTTTCATTTACACCTACTACGTATCCTTAAAGCAAAGTATTCCCATGCCATGCCAGGACTCCTGTAAATGCCACATGGCATCAGATCAGATACCTAGTGCAGAGGTCTCTGAGGATGCTGGGCCTGCTGGGGAAGGGAATGTCCACTCGCTGGGGGCTTCGGAAAGGCCACGGTCTTATGAAAACACACGTTTCTGGGGAGCAGCCCAGACTTGTCACAGAGAAATTTCTGGGTGTGGGTCTGGGACTGATATACAAGTCCCCCAAGTATTTTTATGCCAATCATCTCAGATCAAATGGCTTTGGAAACCACTTGAAACTCTCTTTGTACTGAGTACTTGGAGCCAGTGTAGGGACCCAATAAATGCCCGTGGATTGGCTTTCTATAATGAATGCAATTTGAGGTTCTATGTCTATTAGTCACATGATGTCATACAGTCTAATGCTGAAAGTACTGGATTCAGTATATCAAAAACAACTGGATATTGACTCTTGGCTGTACCCTTTCTCAAAAAATTAATGAAATAAAATAAAATGAAGTAGGATCTTAAAAGCAGTCGCAGGTCATTGCAAAATCCAGGAGGAAAATAACAGTTTGGCTAACTTTAGACTTCATTAGATAAATATACACATTGCCATTTCTATGGTAATGTTAACATAACAGACGTAAGAGACATATAACTTTCAAACAACTACTAAGGTTAAAATGCAATGCCTGCATTTGCTCTCCTTGTCTTTTTGTTTTTGAGACAGAGTCTTGCTCTGTTGCCCAGGCTGGAGTGCAGTGGTGTCATCTCAGCTCACTGCAACCTCCCTCCACTTCCCAGAATCAAGTGACTCTTGTGCATCAGCCACCAGAGTAGCTGGGATTACAGGCATGTAGTAGAGATAGGGTTTTGTCATGTTGGCCAGGCTGGTCTTGAACTCCTGGCCTCAAGTGATCCACCCACCTCAGCTTCCCAAAGTGCTGGTTACAGGCTGGGCCATCGCACCTGGCCTTACCATATCTTTTGAAGGCCTATTCTGGGTCAGGCCCCTCTGAGGCACTGCAATGTATCTGAACAGAAGAGGCAGAAATCCCTTGTGGGGCTTCTTTTCTAAAAGGGGTAGACCCATCTGTGAATGAGGCCACACTTGGTGCACCATGCAGGATGTTACAGACTGCCATGGTGAAAAGAGAACAGAAAAGGGCAGGGGAGAGGAAGGCCAAGGGGAGTGTCCGGACATGATGAACGGGGTGGCCAGAGAAGACCTCACTGAGAAGGTGATTCTCGAACAAGGATGTGGAGATGAGCTGCTGACTTGGGTGACTGGCAGGGCAACAGCCCCAGAGGTTGGAGCAGCTTCAGGTGGGCATGTGTGTCTGAGTACCTGGAGCAGAGGTGGGGTCGCAGCTGAGACCTCTTAGGTTGCCAGAGGTCTCAGCTCTGTCCCCATGAGACTCACAGCTTTCTCTCTGTGTGAAACCAGGAGTTGCTGCAGGCTTTGGAGCCCAGCTGCCTCATGCTAGAGCTTACATGTGATGGGGCTCACTCTGGCTGCTGCTCAGTGAGCAGATGGTGGGGGGAGGGTGGGAGGTGGGAGGAAGGAGAGAAGCAAGGAGGAGATGAGTCAGGAGGCCACTGTCTTCCTGGAGGAAAGAGGAGAATGGTCTGGCAAGGATGGCTGTCATGGGGGTGAGACGAAATGGTAAATTCTCAATGTATTTTGAAAAATTGGTTTAAAAAAATAATCCAAAAGAAGGCAAGAAACGAGAGGGAGAAAAAAAAGAAGATTTGAAACAAATAGAAAGTACAAGAGGAGCTGGGTAGAGGTGAACCCAAATGTGCCACTAATTAAATTAAATGTAAAGAGACCAGATGCTCCAGTTAAAAGCAATAAATTGGCAGACTTTAACGCAAGATTCAACTACATGCTGTTTATAGAAGACATCTAAAGCATACACAGAAAGGACAAAATTAAAAGGGTGGGCAAGAAATACATCATGTGAATCGTAACCAACAGAAAACTGGTGTAGCTACATTAATATCAGACAGAATAGACTTTTAGGTAAGTAGAATTTGCCAGTGATACAGAGAATTACTTTAGAATGACAAAATAAAAGTAGAACATAGATGTGAATATACTATTAACAAAATGTACCTACAGGTCATATAGAATTCTATTCTCAAGAGGTGCAGAATATAAAATGCTCTTAGTACAAATGGAACATTTACAAAACATTTATCATACTCTGGGCCATGAAATGCATCATAAAAAATTTCAAAGGAAGAGATCATACAGACCACATTTTCTGATCATACCACAATTAACTTCAAAAGATAACTAGCAAATCTGCATATGGTTAGGAGATTTAACACTTATTTCTAAATAACCCATAGGATTTGCTTCAAAATAATATAGGAGGTTGTGGTGGAAACAAAGGTATAGAAAAAATAAAATTAGCCACAACTTCATAATTGTAAAAGTTTGGTGATTAATACATGCATATTCACTTTACTGTTCCATACACACATAGATATTTAATATTTTCAAGAGTTGAATGTTAAAAATGTAAGCAAAATTAATAAAATCTGCAGAAACAAAATAACCCAACAATGAAATAAGTATCACAACTGAAATAATAAAATAATTTTAACTAAATCATAAAATGCTTCATAAAAACTTGGTAAGAGACACTAAAAGCAATAAAGTTTTATTGATTTAGATGTATATACAAGAAAATAAAAAATACCAAAAATTTAGGAGACAAATGACTATTTCAATAAGTTAGGAAAAAATAGCAAAATAAAAAAAATTAGAAGTAAGACAATGCTGAAGTTCAGAAAATTTTGAAAAACCCCAGAAAACAAATATGCAGTAGACAGAACCAAGAAAATCAGCCATTAGGCTTATGAAAATAGTAATATTTTTGAGAACCTCTAAAAATAATTCCACGCAAATAAATGGGCAAATGTGAACATAATGGACACAGTCCTAGAAAAATAAAACTTACCTAAGCTGATTAAAACAACAGAAAACTGGGATAGCCCTATGACCATTCAACAAGTTAAATCAACGCGTACATATTTTGTTTTTCTATAAAAGGACCTCTACGTGCAGATGGTTTCCTCAATAAATAAAGAAATAATTCAGTCTTACAATCTAATTCACAATAAAGAACAAGAGGGTACAATCCTCAACTCATGTTATGAGACTAGCACATAATCTTGGTATGGAAATGTGATGAGAAGTAGTAAAAGAAAAAGGTAAAAAAAGATACAGGGCAATCTCATCCATAAAGATTGATGATATAAATTTATTACATATCATGGCAAACTTTTATTTATCACAGGAATGCAAGGATGGTTTAACACTATAAAATTTGCCACATCAATAGATTAAGGGAAATAATAAATCAAACAATTGTGTTTTAATACAGGCATCTAGATAAAGCTTTTTAAAAGCGGAATCACTGAGATTTATAAATCTTAAAAGCTAGAAATAGAAGAAAATTTCTTCTACCTGATATACGGCTCCTTAGAAATAATCTGGCACAAACATCATTCACATTTGTAACATGTAAAAAGCTTTTCCTACCACAGTAAAATAGAACTAAACCTAAACATATATGTAATTGAATTAAATGCTAATGGACAAACTGCAGAATATTATTCCTAAGTTGGCTATGAAGATTTTATTTCAATTAAGTCAGAGACAGAAAAGCAAAACCCAACTATACTTTATTTGAACTCCTGACCTGTGATCTGCCCACCTTGGCCTCCCAAAGTGCTGGGATTATAGGTGTGAGCCACTGCGCTCGACCGTGTTCAAATTTCTTAATCTCTCTAAGCTTCTATTTCCTTGTCTTTAATATGGAGATAAAATAAATCATAATATCTACCTCACAGAATTGTGACAATTAAAGGAGGTGATGGATGAATAGTGTTGAACACAGTGTCAGCAGATAAGAGGTGCTATAATAGCTCTACTCCTTATTATTATAGAATTCTGTTATGATGAAGACAATATATATGGTATGAAATGAGAAACTAATATTTTTCATTTATTTGAAATGCTTCTTTTAAATCACATACATGTATGTATCATTGTGCTCCTTTGATCTTTATTTCTTTATGAATTGCATACCATTTAAACTATTGTTGAAAAGCAAGAAAATTATATAAAAATACTGTATGTTATTATGTCCTATTTTAAAGCAGATGTATATTCAAGTTATTAAATTTTGAAGTTTTAACATTAAAAAAATGAAGCTTGAACGAAGATGGGTAAAAATAAATATACTATGCAAATCGTGAGCATAAGAAAGTTGGAATGGATGCATTACAACCAAACAAAAGAGACTTCAAGAAAAAACGTACTATCAGAGATAAACATCTCATTATGATGAAAACATTAATTTACCAGGAAGCCAATGATAAATGTATCTAAATACACAACTTCAAAATATATAAAGCAAAATATGACAAGACTAAAAGGAAATACAGGCAAATCCAAAACCATTGTGGATGATTTCGATGTCTCTTTCTCTGCTAGAACAACTAGACAAAAATCGATATAGATATAGAAGACCTGAACACATCATCAACAAATATAACCTAATTGTCATTTACAGAATACTCTAACTCAAAACTATAAAATATAAATTTTTTTTCAAGTGCAAAAAGAGCCTTCATATCTTGGTGAATATGCTGATCCACCAAACATATCTCAACAAAATTCAAAATGCTGTGATAACACAGAATACGTCCTATGAGAAAAATGAATTAATTTGGCAATCATGAAAAATAAGAGAAAGAGAGGAGGATGGCGCTCTAGAAGCAACTCACCACTGCAGCTCTCAGTAAAGACACAGAGGCTCCCTGATCCCCATATACCCAAAGAATCACCTCAAAAAGGACTGATCAGACTGACATTTGGCAGGCATCATTCTGGGACAAAGATAAAAGAAGAAACTGGTAGCATCCCTCACTGTTCTGCAGCTGCTACAGGTGTACCCCAGGC
>CM052653.1:142661164-142794034 GCA_028533165.1 Leontopithecus rosalia
CAAGAGATCGAGACCATCCTGGTCGAAATGGTGAAACCCCGTCTCTACTAAAGATACAAAAAATTAGCTGGGCACGGTGGCGCGTGCCTGTAATCCCAGCTACTCGGGAGGCTGAGGCAGGAGAATTGCCTGAACCCAGGAGGCGGAGGTTGCGGTGAGCCGAGGTCGCGCCATTGCACTCCAGCCTGGGTAACAAGAGCAAAACTCCGTCTCAAAAAAAAAAAAAGTGTAATAAGCAAAATCCTATTAATTACAAATGAAAATAATTTTACAGGGGAGAAACCTATACTACCTTAACTAAGTGACCAAAATTAACATGACCAGTAATGGACAAATCAACACCATACACCTTTTTGAACAAATGCAACAGGAGAGACATAACATCACTTCCATGGCATTACTGGCAAAAATGCACAGCTTTAAGAAACCACAGAAAACCCAAATTGGAAGACATTCTACAAATTAACTTGTCCATGCTCTTGGAAAATACTACATCAAAAAAACAGAAAACCTTTGGACCTGTTACAGATTAAAAGAGACTAAGAAGACATGACAGTTAAGTGCAACTTAAGATCCTGGATTGAACCCTGGACCAGGAAAATAATAGCTATAAAACATACTATCGGGAGAATTGATAAAACTGAATATGGAGTGTAGACTGGATGCTAGAACTGTATCTGTGTTAAACTTCCTGATTTTAATAACTGTACTATGGTTATGAAAGAGAGTGTCTTTTTTATATAAGAAAATATGCACTGATTTTTTTTTGTGGTAAAGGGGCAAGATGACTCTACCAGTCTCAAATAGTTCAGAAAAAAAACTCATGATAATACACACACACACACGTATTCATATGCATGTCCATGTGTCTATATGTATACAAACACTATTATACATATTATATATAATAAAACTATTATATATATTATATATAAACTATTATATATTATATGTATAAACTATTATATATTATATATATAAACTATTATATATATTATATATACAATAACAAACCATATATATGTAATATATATATATTATATATAGAGAGAACAAATGAGTTAAGAGGTATATGGTTGCAATATATGGTTGATTTGGGTAAAACATATGTGGGGGTTCTTTGTGTCATTTTTACAACTTTTCTATACATGTGGAAGTAGATCAAAATAAAAATGACGAGAAGGTTTACTATAATGATGGACCGTAAACTGGGACAACTACCATTAGGCAATATCTACCAAAGCTAAACGTACAAATACCCTATGAACCAGCAATTTCATTCCTAGGTATTACTCAGTGGAAATACATAGATATGGCCATTAAAAACATGCACAAGAATATTCATAGCAATGTTATAATAGCATAGCATTCCTTTGTATCAATATATAACAATTTATTTTTGCATTATACCCTTGATAGATGTTTGAGTTGCTTCCAGTGTAGGGCTCTCAGAAAAAGGATAGAAAGGTGCTGAACTTTATTAGTTACCAGTGAAAAAAAATACTCAAGTATCCACCATGTGAGCACAAATTTTAAAGTCTGGTTCAAACCAAGTTTCGGTGAGGATGTGCAGTAGAGTGATCTCTTACACACTGCTGGTGAAAGTGTACATTGGTACATTCACTTTGGAAAACAGTTTGGTATTCGGTATGTGAATTTGAGACAGCTATCCCCCAGGAGCCAACAATACCATATTATATACCTCTAGACAAACTTATATACATGCACACCAGAGCAGAAGTCTGAGAAGGCTAATGGCAGTGTTAATAATAGCTCCAAACTGCAAAGAATCCAAATGCTTATCCAGTAGACTGCATTTTAAAAGTGGCATATTCAAACATCACACTGAATGGGCAAAAGCTGGAAGCATTCCCCTCATAAACTGGAACAACATGAGGATGCCCACCCTCACCACTCCTATTCAACATACTGGAAGTCCTAGCCAGAACAATCAGGCAAGAAGAAGAAATAAAAGGGGTATAAATTTTTAAAAAGGAAATCAAATTATCTCTCTTTGTGGATGACATAATTCCATACCTAGTAAAACCCTAAAGACTCCATGAAAAAGCTTCTAGATCTGATACACATACTAAGTAAAGTTTCACGATATAAAGTCAATGTGCAAAAATCAGTAGCATTTTTATACACCAGTAACATTCAAGCTGAGAGTCAAATCAAGAGCACAATGCCATTTAAAATGGCCACAGAAAAAATACAATACCTAGGAATACTTAACCAAGGAGGTGAAAGATCGCTAAAGAAGAACTACAAAACACTGCTGAAAGAAATCACAGATGACACAAATGGAAATACATTCCATGCTCATGAATTGGATGAATCAATATTGTCAAAATGTTTGGCCAGGTGTGGTGGCTGATGCCTGTAATCTCAAGACTTTGGAAGGCTGAGGTGGGTGGATCATCTGAGGTCCGGAGTTCGAGACCAGCCTGATCAATATGGTGAAACCCCGTCTCTACCAAAAATACCAAAATTAGCTGGGTGTGGTGGCAGGCACCTGTAATCCCAGCTACTCAGAAGACTAAGTTTCAAGAATCACTTGAACCTGGGAGATGAAGGTTGCAGTGAGTCAAGGTCATGCCACTGCACTCCAGCCTGGGCAACAGAGCAAGATTCTAATTCAAAAAAAAATTTGTTAAAATGGTCATAGTGCCCAAAGCAATTTACAGATTTAACACTATTGCTATTAAATCACCAATGTCATTTTTTGCAGAATTAGAAAAAAAATTCCAAAATATATATCTCATCAAAAAGAGCCTAAATAGCCAAAGAAATACTAAGCAAAAAGAACAAAGCTGGAGGCATCACATTATCTGACCTAAAACTATACTACAAGACCTCAGTAACCAAAACAGCATGGCACTAATACAAAAATGGACACATAGAAGAACGGAACAAAATAGAGACTCTAGAAGTAAAGCCATAATCTACAACCACTTAATCTTCAAGGCAGTCAACAAAAATAGGCAATGGGGAAAGGACTCCCTATACAACAAAAGGGGCTGGGAAAACTGGTTAGCCATGTGCAGAGGAATGAAATTGGAACCCGACCTATCATCATATAAAAATTAACTCAAGATGATTAAAATCTTAAATGTAAAACCTCAAACTATAAAAATCCTAGAAGAAAATCTAGAAAATACCCTTCTGGACATTAGCCTAGGCAAAGAACTTAAGACTAAGCCCTCAAAAGCAATTGCAACAAAAACTAAAATTGACGAGTGAAACATAATTAAAATGCTTCTGCACAGCAAAATAAACTATCGACAGAGTAAATATATCACCTAGAGAAATGGCAGAAAATATTCTCAAACTATGCATCTGAAAAATGACATATTCATAATCTATAAGGGATGTAAACAAATCAACAAGCAAGAAACAATCTCATTAAACTGGGCAAAGGACATAAACAGACACTTCTCAAAAAGAGACATAAAAGTGGCCAAAAAACACATAAAGAACTGCTCAACACCACTAATAATCAGAAAAATGCATGCCCAAACCACAATGAGATACCATCTTATACCAGTCAGAATGGCCATTATTACAAATCCAAACAGTAACAGACGGTGATGCTACAGAGAAGAGGGAATGCTTATACACTGCATGGGGGAAAGTGAATTAATTGAGCCACTGTAGAAAGCAGTTTGGAGGTGCCTCAAAGAACTAAAAATAAAACTATCATTCAACCCAGCAATCCCATTACTGAGTATCAATTGTTTTAAATGATAGACTTATCTCATCATTTTTGAAAAAAAGAAAACCTTTGTCCTATGACAAAGTCTGGGTAAACATAGTTTGTCAGCCATTCTTTTGGTAAAAGGGGTGTTTCGTGGAAAATGAGGCTGGTTAAGCTTGCAACTAAAACAACTGCGCAGACGGTGCTTTCGTTTTAAGACCACCATCGCATGTACCAAAAGTGCTCAGAATATTTAAATGGTTTGTATTCAAGGGTCAATATTTAACAAAATGAATCCTTTTTACTGTTTTATCAGGGACATTACTAAGGGAAAGTAGCATTTACCTTTACATTGTGAAAAATGGTGAGGAATACAGTGGCTAATGGCACAGTTTGGTGCCACAAGCTTGATTCACGCTAAGGTGCCAGTAGTGTTACCACCGTTACTTCTTGTACTATGGCCCAAATATTCACATAGTGAAAAAGGCAAAAGACTTTTTTTTTCCAACAAATTCCCCTTCTCGTGGGGCCAGGCCATTTCATCATGCAAGGATGACCCAGTGTCTTCTCATTAAAATTTTGATTGAAAAGACGGTAAAAAAATGGTGATACTACTGTAAAGAGAGATACAACATCACATCCAAACACAGAGTGCCAATGCCATACAGCCACCTGCACCTGTCCACACACTGCAGAAGGGCCCGGTCACTGCTGACCTACCTGTCCCCTCCTCTGACCTATGCATGCACACGTGCATGCTCACACGTGCACACATTTCACACACACACCCCTCCCCTCCCTTTAACACTCATTCCAAAGTTTTAGAGAGTTTCACTTTGACTACACTAATCATCATCTTTATTTGCTTTTTTTTTTTTTTTGAGATGGAGCCTGGCTTTGTTGCCCAGGTTGGAGTACAGCAGCATGAACTTGGCTCACTGCAACCTCCACCTCTCAGGTTCAAGCAATTCTCCTGCCTCAGCCTCCTGAGTAGCTGGGATTACAGGGGTGCACCACCACATCCAGCTAATTTTTTGTAATTTTAGTAGAGACGGGGTTTCACCATGTTGGCCAGGCTGGTCTCAAACTCCTGACATTGTGATCTGCCTGTCTCGCCCTCCCAAAGCACTGGGATTATAGGCGTGAGCCACCACGCATTCCTCATGACCTAATCATCTCCTTAAGGGCCCACTTCCCAATCCCATAACCTTGGGGGTTAGGTTTCCACATCTGGATTTGGAGGGGGAGATAAACATTCAGTCTATAGTTCCCCAATGACTGGTACTCCCAGGTTCAAGGTCATCCAAATGGTCAATGCTGAACCAGAATTAAATGCGATCCTTACTTGGTGGGCATTAGGACCTTCACGTGCACCCTGGATGAACTGTGGGGTTGCCAGGATCTTGGGTCAGCGCTGGCACTCAGGATGGGCAGAAAATGGAGGAAAGTCCTCCTTCTTTCCCCTATGAAGGTGGCTGGGCTGCAGGCACCAGTACAAATCAGGCAGTGTGTGTGGATTACACTACTGCAGGTCCTCCCACCCCCACCCTCAGCCCAGGGCCTCAGGCAGCAGGCAGGGGCTTCCATGTTGGATACACACTGAAGAGATCTCATGGCAGCCCCTGGAGTAGGTGGGTGGGTGGGTTCTGCCTAAAGGGGCTAAGTGAGGGAGTTCTGGGGGCAGCCCACAAACTCTGAAAGCTGTGTGCAAAGAGGCTGTGTGACAGAGACTGGCGACAGGGTGGCTGCAGAATTGAGAGCAAAGAACACAAGCGGCTGCAGCGTTTGCAAGCTCCCAAGGCAGCAGCAGAGGGCGGTGAGGGAGAGGATGAGCACAGGGCATAACACAGGCAAAACGATGGGCTGACGGGGGAAACAGGGCAGTTCTTAGACACATTTCTAGTGGCTGGCCACGTGTGAGACAGTGGGAGATAAGGGTGTCAGTCTCTGGAAGAGGCTTGGGATGGATCTGCCCAGTCTTCAGCACAACCGGAATGGCTGACTGTGCAGAGAGTAATTCCAAGGACAAGAGCACAAGAATATGCATAAAGAGAGAGAGGTACAAGTACCATACCCAAGGAACTCAACAGCCCGAACCGTGTCTACATGGCGGTTCTGCAGGAATTCCAAGGGTCAGCAGGGATGGCTCTGACTGTCACTTTGTAGCAATAATCTTCACAGGTAAAAACCACAGAGAGAGACAACAGGTGAGGAGAAATATGCTATGGGGTGGGGCTGGAGGATTCCATCTGGATCCCTCAAAGTGATGGGAAGGACCAGGAATAGCAAACTCACTCGCTGCAAATTATATTTCCAAAAGAAGGAGAGATGGAAAAATATTTCCATTTGCATAATGAAATAGCACATGCTCTGGTTGACCAATGCCCTGAACTACACACGACGCACACAGTGGCACAGAGGGGGCTGTGACCCTTGAGAGGCAACCCTGTTGTCTAGGACGCCCACCCAAATGCTGCAGGTGCTGCTCTGCAGGCTGTGGAGCGTGTGGATTCCTGGAGTGTCAGCCTGGGCAGAAAATGCCTCTCCTTAGCCAAGCAACATTAGGGAAAGGTGAAATGAATTCTCTGAAAAAGTAAACAAAATGTATATATCCCTCTGTCTCTTTCTCTTACACACACACACACACACACACACACACACACACATACACACACATACACACATCTGTGAGTGGGGGATTAATTTATTTCTCTGCTTTTCCCTTCCCCTTTCTCAGCCCCACCATCCAGTAAAATGTCTTCATTATTTCGTTTAATGATTTAAACATGATCAATGGAATGCAGATCAATGTGGACATAGATTTTTAGGGTAAAAATGCAATATTGCAGCACCATGGAAGGAAAACTAAACAGAAATGGAAGCTTGGGGAAACAGCTACATCTTGAATGGATAAACTCTACTTGATGAATGTGAAAAGTTATTTTAGGAATTTTTAATATATCCAAATACTCCATTTCCACAGCAGAGCTTGGGCCACATTTTACAAGACTACCTACCTTCTAACTCTCTTCTAGAATTCTCCTCCAGGGTTCAGACCCATTTCTCACTCAGGTGGACTATTTAACCAAAAGGCCAAGGGCACCTTGTGGAGTCCCTGAGTTTCATTTCCTTTATGGCACTATCACCCAAAACAAAAACTTGGCTTAGAATTCTGAAAAACAACTGCCCTCAGGAATCGCCAGGCCGGCGCTAATGCAATCTGAAAAGTACGCTTCACTGATTTACACTTTCACTGGAACGCGGCCAGGTAACTTTTTATCCACATTCTCAGAGGCCGCAGGAGAAACCTCTGCTTCTCACACAGCCGACCTGTTACATTAGAACCATCTTGTTGGTGTAATAGAGCAAATCATTTCATATAAACAGCATTTGCTTTACAAGAAAAAACAACGTACTGCTCCTGTGTACATGGCCACTGACGGTAAAGAAGTGGGTACAAGAAATCTCCTTTCTGTGGCCTTCGTGTGTTGAAAAAAGTCTGACTGGGTCTGAGAGTCTGGGAAAAGATCTGGTCCAACTTCCTGAACAACAGCCCAGGTTGTCACTGCTAGGCTCTGGCCATCAGAGTCTTCTTCCTGGGCTACTCTGGAGGCCTGGGAAGGTATGGGAGGGAAATGGAGGAGGGGGGTGCAGAGGGTACCACACACCAAGGACAGGCTTGGTCTCCCTGGATCTGTTGTTGGTAAGATGGGGGTTTGGAACTCACTCTCTCCAAGATTCCTGCTGGCCTCAACCTGTGATTTGCAATCACACACCCTGACTGCTTTTGGTAAGAGCTTTTGAAGTCTTCTCAGTACACCCCAGAAATTTTCACAACCCAGTCCAGGACAAAGTGCTGGGATCTGCTCTCTCTGAGGAGAGAGCATGTCATCCTCAAACCAAGAAGAGAGTGCCTGGGGTGATTAACCAACAAGGGTGGCAGAAGCAGACAGGCCAGCCGCAACAGCTATCGGGAAATGACTCTTTCTGTGGTATCTGCCCCTCTGGTTTATAGAATCACTTTAAAATAAAGCAGCCATGCACCAACTTTACTCACCTCAAGAGATTTCCCACTGTTTTCTTCACTTCTAGTAACACACACACAATAAGAACTTAATATTCAAACTAGCTCATATTTTATTTACATGTATATATGCATTTTTAAAATGGTGCTGCTTCTACAAGCTTAAGAAATTATTGTCTTTTGGAAATTAAGAGGAGAAAATCAACTTTACTATAGATTAAATTTTTTATTTAAAATTTTAAAAAGTACAAGAAACCGAATTCAAGCCTCACTGGCAGGCAGGCAGGCACTCTGGTCAGTACTTAGAGGTGCTAGCAGGAGCTGGTGGGAGCTGCAGGGAGGGGGCTGCCACCTGACTCCGGATCTGTGGGTTCTGCAGCCCCAGCACTCAGTGGTTCTTGAAGATACCACCACCTGGGAAAGACACTAATGAGGGATTTCTCACAGAAAGTCATCCACTGAAGTATAGCATATGGGGAGAAAAGATGAGCTAAAATGAGTTATTGAAAGAGATCTTCTTTAATAAGATCAAGAAGCAAGAAATAGCTTCTCAAATTGCCTTCTGTATTGGAGAAAGGGCAAAAGGAGCCTCTGAATATTCCATCAAGTTCACTTGCCAAGTACTTCTCTACAGAAAAGAGGGCTGTTATTGGATCTGGTTGGAGATACTAGCCACTGCCATTCAATGAATTGCATGCTGGTGTTCTAAAAAGTCAACAGCTTCTGTAAACTTTCCACAGGAGAAGGGATACAGTGACTATAGGTACAAATATTCTTGAGGTACTGAGCAGTTACATTTTGTATGGCAAATTTAAAAAGTGGGTTTATATATCGGCCACTTGTTTAGTCAGTTAAAGTTAATAACAGCCCTTGTGGCAAGCTGTGTTTTCTAAAGATGTTCACAGCGATGTGACATTGTCAGCCCTCCCAGTGAGAAGAGGGGGTCTGTGACCTACGCCCTTGCTTCTCCGTGGGCTCAGGACTGCTAGGATCAACAGAATACAGCAGACAGGATGCAGTGTGACTGCTAAGGATGGGTGATGCGGACTTGTTCACTAGAACATGTAAACTTGGAGTCCTGAAACTCCATGTAAGAATGACCCTGAGGTCAGCATGCTGTGAGGAGGCCAGGCCACGTGTAGAGGCCACATGCGAGCACTCCAGTTAGCAGTCCCCATCTTTGAGCCATCCAGACCCAGGCTCCAGAATGAGCCTCTGCATGAGTCCAGCCCCAGACATCAAGGCTTCTCAGCTGGGGTCTCAGACATCATGGAGCACAGACAAGCGATCCCCACTGTAGCCTGTCTGAATCCAAGGTTGTATTAACCATTCAGTTTTGCAATCTCATTAATGCAAACATGTTTTGAAACCTGACTGCACCAGTGTATACATCTTCAAAGGTAATGCACACTTCAGGCTCAGCTAGCACCTCCCCTTAAATTTCAACAGTCACACTTGTTCTGACTGCTCACCTGGCATTCAATGCCCCCTGTGGCTGGACCTGACATAGTAATTACAGCCTCAGGGACACCATCTCTGCTCTAGCCACACAAAGCCACTCAACTCACCCATCACTGACTGATTTGACCATCATCCTATTCAGGAACATTTTCACTGCTTCCACTGAAAATGGCTGACTTTAAATATTATTGGACAGACATCCTCACATATAAATCTGTATCCTGTCATAAGTCTTTTCCTTCAGAAAGATTATCAAATGTGGAATTGTGGGACACTGAGTATCAGTTTTCAGGATCTTGGTGATACTGCCAAGTGGTTTTCCTGAAATCAATTGCTAGTGAGAATTGAATACACTTATAAAGCTTGTTGCTCACTTTTATTTTTCTTTTATGAACTGTTGATCCCATTCTTCTGGCCATGTAAGGGAATGGGTTTTGCTAACAGACTGGTAGGTGCCCTTTAGCGTGTCGTCGGACATGCTGCACAGTGACACAACCCCTCCATGCTGCTGTGAACAGGCAGGTGCTGCTGGCTTGGGCTCACACTGCAGGGAAACGTGGTAGGGTAGCTGATTGCAAAGGGTCTGTGGTACTGAAGGAGGTGCCCAGGGTAATGTGAGACAGCTGTCAACAGGGGGTATACAGGAGCAGCTGGGAGGAAGGAATCCCGGTCTCTAAACCGAGACCCAAAGGAACATTGCAGGAAGAGCATAACCAGTCCTGGGAAGCCCAGAGGTGGCAAAAGACCGGGTCTGTTCCCTGAATACAGCAGAGGTCAATGTGATTGGACCTAAGACACAAACTGAGGTCAGAAAGCCAAGGACAAGCCAAACTAGGCAGGGGCCTGTAGCCATAGGCAGATGCTAGGATTCACAGGAACGACAGTGGGAGGCCCTGAGGGGTGATGAGCAGGGAGAGCCCCGCCCAGGTGCGCAGGGAGAGCCCCACCAGGGGGCTCAGGAGATGGTGTGGGTGACCCTGAAGGCCTGGTGGAGGGTGGTAGCAGCAGTACTGGCCAGAGGCCCTGGGACTTAGGAGAGGAAGCAGCAGATCTGTAGTGATGATGGAAAGAAAGTAATTTGGTGAATAACTTCTCATGACTTCACGGCAGATTGGCTGTGGAGGGAAAGAGAGAGTAAGGCATCAAACATGACTTCGAATTTTCCCAACACCTCAGTATGAAAGACGCCACTACTAAAAAGAAGAGGCCTGGAGGAAGAGCCTGGCTGACAGCAGGATCAGAGGTCCCTGCGGAACCCATGGAGACATCAACTGCACAACTAGTAGACTGGCCTGGGGCTCAGCAGAAAGTCCTGATCTGGAGGTGTAGCTTGGGGAACCTGCACAAAACTGGCATTTAAAGCCATGGAACTTGAGACCATCTAACCAGAGGTGAGTTAAAAGAGAACACAACTGAAGGCTGAGCCTTTGAAAAGGAAATACCACAAACAAGCAAGGAGAAGGGAAGGGAGAAGCCACTGAGCTGGGAAGAAACCAGAAAGCAGTGGCATTCTGAAGATCAAGGGAAAATGATGCTTAAAGAAGACTAGCAACAAAGGAAAGAATTTCTCAGCTGTTGGAAACCAGAAGAAATGGAAAATCAGAGCTTAACGCCAATATTTACTCCTGAAGGAGTGTGGAGAGGACAATCTCTCCCCGATCGACTCGCTTACATTTTAATGTCATGCAGGAATCTCAAAGCAGAGGTTCCGAAAGGTCAAGACTTCCATTCATTAAAGCATATTTGCAGGGTTTGAAAGAATAATGAAAACGATCATTTTTCAGACACTGGTATCTGGCAAGCATCTTCTTGAAATGAATGTAGTGAGCCTGTCATTTCAAAGAGAATCCCAATAGTATTTTATTGTCAATGATAAAATTTGAGCTTTCCTATTAAGCTTCTTGTATCTACTACTATGGATCTGACTGCTCCCAATACACAGAGACTTTTCTGATGAGACTGGTGGTGATATTAATGAATGTATTTTCTGAGATTCTGTAATGAAATGTGACAATGCGTCTCAGTCCGCTGAGTTAGGTAAATCTGTTTTCTAACTCACCACACTATTTTCCAAATGATCAGTGTACCATGTTACAGATCATATGTAGATAAGTGCAAGACAGGGCAAAGGATTGTAATGTAATGGAATATGAAAAGTTCTTTGATGTGGTTTCAGATTCTAGATGGCAACCACTTTTGAAGAAACTACCTGTTGCTGAATTCAGATGTAGTGTCAAAGATATCCATGATTACCTGAAAAATTAATTGAAATACTCCTCCATTTTCCAACTACACAGCTGCATGAGGTTAGACTTGCTTCTCACACTACAACTGAAACAGCACACCTTAATACATGGATTGTAGAGCAGATATGAAAATCCAGCTGTCTTCTATTTAGCCAGTCAAAAGTTACCAGAGCATAAAACAATGCCACTCTTTTCAAGATATTTTTTGTTTTTGAAAAATTTTACACAAAAGCTTATCAATGTTTACATGTAATAGGTTCACAATTGTAATTTTAAAACTGATTGGTATTTTATAAATTCTCAGGATTAATTTCCTGTGCAGCAAATATTAACAGATACAACCCACAGAGAAAAGCTCTTTAGGCACCACAGTAATTTTTAAGAATGTAAGGGAACCTGACACCAAAGATTGTGAGAACCAGCACCCTAAAGCGTTTGCTTCAGGACGAAGGAAGTTAAACCCAAAGAGAAGGAGGGATTTCCCAAAGCAGCAGGCTTTGTGTTGTCCGAGTGCTTGAAATGTTTCCCAATAAAAATTTATTACTTTTTCATGTAAATTTTTTTTCTTGAAAAAAAAGGAAAGAGAGAAGGAAAGAAAGAGGAAAAAAAGGAGTGAAGGAGAAGAAGAAAGAGGAAGAAAAAGAGGGAGAGAGAACAGGAATGTTGTTTTATTCTAAAAATGGGTATTGAAAACCTCTTTTATGCCAATAATTGTGCTTAATAATGGCCGATCAATATTTCATTTAAACCTATGAGTAGGTGCGATGTGGTACTGAAAAGAATGTATATTTTATGTATTTAAAGTGGAGAGCTCTATAAATGTTTATTAAGTTTACTTGTTCCGGATCTGAGTTCAAGTCCTGGATATCCTTATTAATTTTCTGTCTCGTTGATGTATCTAATACTGATGTTGAAGTCTCCCACTATTATTGTGTGGGCGTCTAGGGAGTCTAAGTCTCTTTACAGGTCTTATGTATCTGGGTGTTAGGATCGTTAGCTCTTCTCGTTGCAAAAAGTAAAAATTTATTACTTTTTCAAAAAGGATGAATAGAAGTTGAGGAATGGCACAGTGAATATAGATGCTTCTCCTGAGTGTTTTTATTGACAAAGAATAAGGGAAGTTGTGGATGCAGAATGGGGAGGCTGGAGTTAAAGTAGGGTCAGCTCAGAAGGGAGTGACACTGCTCTCCTGGGCATACAGATGACACGAACAACTGATCTAAACCCTGCAAGTACACACTGATGCAAGTACACACTGATGCAAGTACACACTGATGCAAGTACACACTGATGCATGTAAACCCTGCAAGTTCACACTGATGCAAGTACACACTGATGCAAGTTCACACTGATGCATGTAAACCCTGCAAGTACACACTGATGCAAGTACACACTGATGCAAATTCACACTGATGCATGTAAACCCTGCAAGTTCACACTGATGCATGTAAACCCTGGAAGTTCACACTGATGCATGTAAACCCTGCAAGTACACACTGATGCAAGTACACACTGATGCATGTAAACCCTGCAAGTTCACACTGATGCAAGTACACACTGATGCAAGTTCACACTGATGCATGTAAACCCTGGAAGTTCACACTGATGCATGTAAACCCTGCAAGTACACACTGATGCAAGTACACACTGATGCAAGTTCACACTGATGCATGTAAACCCTGCAAGTACACTTTCATGCATCTAAACCCTGCAAGTACACACTGATGCATGTAAACCCTGGAAGTACAAACTGATGCATGTGAACCTTGTAAGTATACATTGATACATTTCCTCAACTGGTCCTTTCAGAATTAGAGGTCAATGCCAGAGATGTGGCCACAGATGAGGCTGTTTGAACCTGCTCCAGAAATGTTGTACCAGGATATGATGACGGAGAACTGGCAACTTGATCTCAAAGCTAAACACTGTTTTTCCGAGCCAGATATGTTGGCCTTATTGGAGCAAGGAAAAGGGTGCTTGATGGTTCTAAGAAGCATGAAGACAGTGCACAGTTACTGACTGGCTCACTGAGTGGAGCTCATTCATTATGTTGGAATTTATTTTCTAATAGGAATTATACATTTTACAAATTTGAAGCCAAGATAGGAGCTAATCAGCTATGAAAAATGTCCACTTATAAAAATATACATCTCCTACTCTTCATCAGCCAATTAAAGATGGAGGGAAATTCAGTGACCCCAAGGAATGCTGAGCCTAGGTGGCAGCTTTAAAATACATTAGAGAGTTCACAGTGGAGAGGTGCCCTATGAACACGATTAATGTGGGAAGGCCTTCAGTGCACATCAATAGCTTTCTCAACATCAAAGTACTGAGGCTGCTGAGGGACACTTTGAATGTGATAAATATGGGAAGTTCTTTTGATGGAAGCCTCAAAGTACATGATTGAATTCATAATGGTGAGAAACCCTTTGAATAAAAACAATGCAGGAGGCACTGGAAATGGGAAGCAATATCCTTTGTGTCATAGAATTCATAGCAGTGCAAACTCCTTTCAGTGAAAGAACATGGGGAAGGTCTTTAGACGACAGTTCAGTCTTTCAGAGAACTCAGGGAGGGAGTTCACACTGGCATAAGACTCTAGGAATATATCTAACATGGGAAATCCTCCAGTGATGGCCCAAACCTTGTTTAATGTCGAAGAATTTGTAATATGCTTTAACATGGAAACCTTACTGCTATACAATTATCTTGCAGTTGGCCATTTTACTGTACATACTCGTAATTCTACGTCATTCCACAATGTCAGACTCAGAGTGGCACTCAATAATTAATTCTCAATAACTGAATTAATGGATGGGTTCTCTTGCATTTCGAGGTAAATTATCATATTGATTCTAAGAATAACAATTTTGTTTTTGTCTTTCCAATATTTGTACCTTTTTTCCCTTCTGTGTATGAATGCCTTAAATCAGCCTTTTAGACACTTAAAAATATGCATAAGACTTTGCACTAATGTGCCTGATGTGGTGTCATCATGCCAAAGGACTCTTTAGGCTACAAACCACAGGAACCCACAAGCTAGCATAAGCCAACAAGGGAAGGCCAGACACTCCCAGGGTCAGAATAGATCTGGGCTTCATGACTGGGCAGGAACCATGGCCATGTGTGCCATGTGTTCAGATGGTGCTTTCCTGATTCTCTTCTCTTTTCTTGTTTTCATTCCAAATGGCTATTGATGGGCAAAGAGAACAACCTACTTTCGATGATTACCCACTCAAGGTTAGAAGACTCTTCTGGGAAGCTGTTTTCACATTCTCATAAAAGAATGCACTATTCCTCAAGTAGCCCCCACGGCCAATCATCCATAGTTGCAGGTGGGGTTGTGTTGGCCCCAGTGTGGGTAGGGTACCCACCATTGGGTGGTAGCCATGTGGGGTGGAGGGGCCAGGCCCCTTTTTATAAACATTGCGGCAATGTGAATGGAGGAGAGAAAGGGTATCTTAATGAGAAAAGTACCCCAAAGCTATCCACAGCATACAGTAGATACAGCATTCAGAGCTCTTTGTAGTTTGGAAAAAGCTTACTCATATTATCTTAATTGCTCCGTCCTTCATGGTAAGGGTTTATTTTTAAGGTTCACTTTGCATGTGAATAGGCTGAGGCTCAAGGAGGTGCAGTGACTTTTCCAAGGCCATAGAATTACTAAATGCCAGGTCCAACTCTAGATTTCATTCTTCAGTCTCTCTGGATTGCTGTCCTACAGCCATTACCATAATCTTACACCCAGTTAGATCTCTGGCATCATTAAAGTCTTGAAGAAGTTAGAAATAAATTTCAATTTCTTTTATACTCTGAGGGGAGACACACCATTGTAAGTGTCATGTAATAGACACAGAATGTCTTCTAGCAGCCACTCTAAGCGACACTGACTGAACTTCTCCTCCAAGCCCACACCTTCCTCTTGCAGGGTAGAAACCAGAAGAAACTGCTGGGTGGGTCACGTTCAGCCTCTGTTCAATCAGATGGGAATATTTCTGGTTCCTCTCTCGCTGTGGTATTCCCCAAGAAATGCAATCATCTGAAAGTAATCCAAGATATATGAAAGTAATCCCCCCAATTTTAACATTGTAAATGATTCTAATACTAAAGGTTAATTTTAGAAATAAAAATTTAAGCAAGATAATTTTCATATGACTATTCTAACATGAAAAGAGCAACATGTATCACTCCTCCATGATGATGTTTCCCACAAGTGAAATTCTTCCCATCCAGTTCAGTGCTGTTGAGGTTCAATATCATGCCACTCATACGGGTTTCTTTGCTGATGGCTTAATTCTGATCTCAGCAGGGTGGCACATTCAAAAGAAACATAACTATATCTGCAAGAAAAACTGCAGTTCCTGTGAGAGGCAGAGGTAGGAATGTGGAAATCCAATGCTGCATTTTAACCCACCAGCTTCCCTCACCACTGCTGTTACACAGTTAGAGGTACAGTGTGCCAGAGTGGGGAGACTGGCTGACCAGTGCCCAGCAAGCCTCAGGACCCTCAAAAGCTGGGAGAAAGAAGAGGATACAATTTAAACTCCACACGGCTAAGTCCATCTCCAGATTCTGGGATCCTACCTTTTGGAGCCACCGCCAACCTATAAAGCCACACTGATGGGAGTACATCATACTTCCCAGATGTGTTAGGAACAACAGCAACCAGAGACCTTTGACATTGTGACTCCCACATGGCGTCAGAATCCCTGAAGGGCCTGTAAAAACCAGGCAGCAGGGCCACCCCCAGAGACTCTGATTCAGTGGGGCTGGGGAGGCCCCAAGAACCAAGAACATGCATTTCTCAAAAGTTCCCAGCTGATGCTGATGCTGATGCTGTAGGCCTAGGGGCCACACTTTGAGAATGTCTGCCCTGATGTAGCTCAAAGCCTTCAATTTACAAGAACAGTGAAGCCCTCAAAGGAGAAACCATGTCTGGAACCCAGGTGTCTTGATTCGAAGACTAGAACTGCTTTATCAAGAGGCAGGCTAAATAAAACAGAAGAGGAAGAAAGGAGAAAAATGTAGAGATTAAATAGATGCCCTTAACAGAGGGAAAAAAAACCCAGCTCTTTGAAGTCTGTGGTGTGTAGGGAGGGCACAAGTCCAACCTGGGGTGGAGTTTCTGGGCATGAACCTGGCCTGTGACCTGGGTCTGCACCCACTAATGAGCTGCCCTCCAGTCAACATCATGGCAACAACTCAGAAAATGTAACCGCCTCTTGTGCCCTGAATACCCGCTACGGGCCCTCTGGCCCTCAATCCATGAATGGCAGCCCTGTTGGCTATAGATGCTCCTTCAACATGGGCCTCAGAACATGCAGGAGAGGGTATCCCCTTTATGAAACTGCCTGAGAGACACAGAGTCACAGGCTGAGGTCCTCTTTTTAGGTTAAGATGAGAACTTGACAATGGAGACACCTATGGAAGTGACACTTTTCCAGAGTATTCATGGGCAGAAATAATGGACTTGGAGGTGTAAGTCTTGAGCTTTAGTCCTGACCTACAACTAATGGTCATCTTAAGGGAGTTGCTTGGTCCCTAGGACATTTTTTGTTAAATAAAAGAAGTAGGCTGATGATTCCTCCGGGATTCTTCAAATTTTCTATTCCATCATCCCACCTTCTTTCTCTTTCCGTGACCCTCCTTTGAGTAAGAGGGTCAACGAAATGCCCACATCTCTGCTTACAGTTGTAGAATAGGAAAACTCAACTAAAAGGACACATGTGACACAGGCCCATAATGAATGAGTAGGGTACGACACGTCCCGGACTGACCCTAGCATCAAAGAGGCTTTCTATTCAGCTTTGTGCTGGCACCCGGGCACAGGAGATCACCCCCAAACTGATTTACCCCATGAAACCACTGCCTGCAGGGCACTCAGGAGACTGTGCAGCTGTGCTTATTCCTCCAGCTTCCCAACCCTCTGTGCACCTTCCCAGGAAGCAGCAGGAATGTCCTTTCTGATGACTGGGGAGAACCTGCTCTTCCTGCCCCTGCCTGCATCAGCATCAGGAGTCTCTGGCCTCTTCAGTTCCTACCATCTGGGGTGATTCTGGCCTGGTGGAAACTGATGCCCTCCTGGGTTATCTGACCCCAGGTGAAGGTGAACCCCACAATGTGTCCAAGAGCATCACCGCCTTTTCCTTCAGCCACATGGCTTCCCACTGGGCCAGAGGGGCACTTCCTGCCCCAACCTGGTCTCCCTGTGTCCTCTCTGCTCACAGAGTCCTCCATCCGTCCTCTATGGTCCATTGTCTCCTTCTTCCTAGAAAGCATTCCTTCTACTTATCTTGTATGTCTCTTCCTTCTACAAACCAAAAATATATATGATTCTTTCTCATTCTCTGTTATCCTTAAATTACAATACTGGAAGGGCCCGAGGGTGCCATTTTCTTAAGTCCTCCTGGGTTTGCAGGTAGAGCCACCAGTGGAAGGCTTAAAGGAAGGAGATGTACCATTGTCCTGTCATTCATAAAAGACCATTTGATTGCTTTCCATTGCACATTTCTCTGATTAAAAATGACTCGGAGCATGTTTTCTTTTGCTTTTTAGTCCTGCAATTTTCCTGTTCTGTAAAATGCCTGATTGCAAACTTTGGCCATTTTTCCATGTGGGCTCTTACTGGTTGCTGTCGATTTGAAAAGTTCTTTGTACATCGTGCCTTGGTATTCCAGAGATGGTCTCCCAAGCTGTCATCTGCCTGTTGATGCTACCAAGGAAGCCTATGTTTACCAGAAATTCTTAATTCTGATGTGATCAAATTAATTATTTTTGCCTTATAATTTGTGCTTTTGAAGTTTAATTTAAAAACCCTTTCTACAGCTAAGCCTTCTTTGGTTAACATTACAGTTTCATCTTTCACATTTAAATCTCTATTTTTAACCTTCATGTGGTGTTTGGTATGGATTAGATTCATTTTTCTCACATGGAAAATTTCCCCTAATAAAAACTTTCCCTGTGGATTTGTGGTTCTACCTTAACAGGTACTAAACCTCAGTCACACAAAAGTCTGTCTCTAAGCTCCCTCTTCTGTGCTTTGGGCCCATTTGACTGTATTTATATGGGGACCACAAAAAATATCTGGCAAAGTTTTCCTCTTTACATTGACGGTTACTTCTCAAAAGGGATTATCAAATATCCCTATCACATAAAGCAGAAAGCAATGTGACAATCTCAACAATACATTCAAATGTTCAAATATAAGTCGGTC
Source organism: Leontopithecus rosalia (assembly GCA_028533165.1). NCBI lineage: Eukaryota > Metazoa > Chordata > Mammalia > Primates > Cebidae > Leontopithecus > Leontopithecus rosalia. The sequence continues at coordinate 142,679,806 of CM052653.1, forward strand.
ACTTCTGGTTTTTGTTAGGTACCAAGCATCAATGGTATAATATGGGTGGGTGGAGGGGAGAAAACCACAAATTGGTAAATGTATGATTGATCCATTCATTCAACAAATATTCATTAAGCACCTAATAGTGCTGGCTGGTTTTGTTCTAAAAGCCAGGAAGAGAGTAGTGAAAAAGAATCCTACCTTCATGGAACTATCACTTGAGTGATAGAAATCAGAGAATCATTTCATCCACCTCTCCTCCCCCAGTCCACTGTTCAGGGGGGCTCCTTCCCTTCTGGGCTTGCTTGGGCGCCTCCAGTGAGAGCTTCATGAGAAAAAAGCCAATCTTAACTTGCAAATAAATAGTTGTTTATCCTGGGGTTTATATCATCAACCAGATACATTAATTAATTTACTCAAGCTTTAATTTAAAAATAAAAGTCAATGTATTTAGCTTAAGTAAAGTAACAAGTCATTTCATTTGTTCTCCAGAATTTAGTCACTGGTCTGATTTTGAATAAAGGTCTATAAAAATTAAAATAAGATTACTGCAGCTATAAATCTTTTAAATAATAAAATCTAGTTATTCTCATTATGCTTTTAATATTACAAATGAGACTATCCTTTGAAGAAAGAGACCTGGGCCTTAAAGAAATCTAGACAATTCAGATCTGCCTGCTCATTCGAATCATAGGATGAAGGGTTAGTGGGCTATGGACTCAGTCAGAAACGCACAGACTTTTCTGTAGGAAATTTCTCTGCAGTTGGCCTCTCCACAAGTCAGTGGGAATCACAGGGTGATGGATGGTTTCATCTACTAGGCGCTTATCTTGAGGAAGGTTGAAAGGAGCTTCTAGCACCATCGGTGGCTGTGCTTTCATTTCGCAGTCCCTTAAAATTCCTTAAAACCTGGTTCAGTCATCTTCATGGGCCTCAGTCATTGCGGATATTGGAGTACTGACCTGGAAGGGTGGGTTTATGAAACTCCAAGTAGGTCTGAGTTGAGAGAGAATCGGAGTTGGGGGATGAGAAAATCGGAGATGTGTAGCTAGCAGTATGATTGGCTGATCTCTTCTACCTCTCTGGAAGGTTAAAACATTAGGTTGGAGTGCCAGGGAGTGAGCACACCTCCCCATGGAGAGTGGGCCGTGGGAGTACGACACAGTGCAGCCACACACCCAGACACTCTCCTTGGCCTGCAGGTTCCTGAAATGCAAATTTTGCTCTCTCTTTAAAGAACACTGGCACTGAGCACAGCACCTGAAACAGGCAGGCTGCCACTCCATAGCTGGGTGACTGGGAGCATGCTTGGACCTTTGTGGGCCTCAGTTTCCTCTTGCAAAGTGAGGAACAGGCCGTATGTCACTGTAAGGCACAGAAAGACACAGAGCACAGGAATGTAGTCATATGCGTCACATGGCCTCCCAGAAGCACAGTGTCCAAGGCCCCTTACCTTGGTGTCTGAGCCTGGCCCCTAGGTAAACACTCTGACTGCTTCATCTCCTGAAATGCTCATGAGGACCCTGCAAGGATGGTGTGTCATCCTCGTTTCATAGAAGGCTCAGTTAAGGCATGGAGAGATGCATTTAGTGCAGAGAGTCACAGCAGGGATCCCCAGCATATGCACTGAACCTGAGTCTCTATAATATTAGGGGTTCTCCAGAGAAACAGGACTAGTAAGGGGTACGTGTGTGTGTGTGTGTGTGTGTGTGTGTGTGTATCTATGTATGTATCTATGCATTATCTATCTATCTATCCATCCATCTATCCATCCATGCATCCATCTATCTGGAGAGATTTAAGGAATTGGAATTGGCTCACATGCATGATTGTGGGAATTAGCACATCCAGAATCTGCAGGGCAGATCGGCAGGCTGGAACCCCAGGGAAGAACTGATATTGCAGCTTGAGTCTGAAGGCTGTCTGAAGACTGATTCCCTTCCTTCTTGGGGAAGCTCAGTCTTTTTTCGTTGGGCCTTGAAATAATTGCATGAGGTTCACCCACATTAAGGAGGGTAATCAGTTTTATTCAAAGGCTTCTGATTCAAATACTAATCTCATCTAAAATTACTTTCACAGCAGCATTCAGATATGTTCGACCACATATCTGGATATTGTGGCCTACTCTGGTTGACACAAAATTTAATCATCCTGATTGTTAGACAAGTAATTAATCTATTGTTAGACAAATAATTAATGTAAAAGAATTAAGGAAAAAAGTAGCCACCAAGTCAACTATGACCCAATGTTCTTCTACTGCTTCCAGTTTTTATTTTATATTTATATTTAGACGGAGCTTTCAAACATAACTTTTTTTTTTTTGAAACATAGTCTCGCTCTGTGGCCCAGGCTGGAGTGCAGTGGTGTGATTTTGGCTCACTGCAACCTCAGCCTCCCGGGTTCAAGTGATTCTCCTGCATCAGCCTCCCAAGTAGCTGGGATTATAGGCATGCACCACCATGCCCAACTGATTTTTTTTTTTTTGTACTTTAAGTTCTGGGGTACTTGTGCAGAACATGCAGATTTGTTACACAGATATACACATGCCATGGTGGTTGGCTGCATCCACCACCCTGTCATCTACATTAGGTATTTCTCCTAATGCTGTCCCTCCTCTAGCCCCCAACCCCCTAACAGTCCCTGGGGTGTGATGTTCCCCTTTCTGTGTCCATGTGCTCTCATTGCCCGATGTCAAAATTAAAAGAACTAGAGAAGCAATGACAAACAAATTAAAAAGCCAGCAGAAGACAAGAAATAACTAAGATTAGAGCAGAACTGAAGGAGATAGACACACAAAAAACCCTTCAAAATATCAATTTTTGTATTTTTTAGTAGAGATGGGGTTTCACCATGTTGGCCAGGCTGATCTCAAACTCCTGACCTCAGGTGCTCCACCTGTCTTGGCCTCCCAAAGTTCTGGGATTACAGGCATGAGCCACCATGTCCAGCCTCAAACATTATTTTTGTACAAGCATGAAAAGCAAAAACAATAATAATAAGCAGCAGCAAAATATATCGGTTAAGATGTTCCAGAAGCTCCTCATACTGAGCTGCCCTAGTGGATGATGGTACCTCCCTGGGGTCACGTCCCTCGACCTCAGGAGTGTGGGGGCCTGCACTGCCTCTGATATGTGATTCTAAACTGCCAACCCAAAAGCTAGGTGGATGGTGTTTTCTCACTTAGGGTGGGCTGAGTGATCTTTTTGTATGTATCTTGGTTGCAAAACAAAACACAAACCCCTCTACTCTAGGGATCTTCCTTCTTTCATTTCCATAAAGCAGCAGGTTTTGATTGGCAGTAAAGGGAATGTAGACTGGTGGTCACTTCTCAAAGACAAGCACTTGTTCCATTAACACAGAGTCTAAGTGCAGCTGCTGTGTTGGTGGCTTTGTTCTCAGAACCCTCCATATGTTGAAGACCTAACCTCTGATGTGCCTGCATGTGGAGGTGGGGCTTTGGGAAGATAATTGTTTAGATGAGGTCACAAGGGTGGGGACTCCATGATAGGACCAGTGCTCTTATAAGAAGAGATTCTGTCCCCTCTCTCTCCATGTGCATGCTTAGGAGAAAGACCATGTGAAGATACAGTGAGGAGGCATTCACCTGCAGGTCAAGAAGAGGGCCCTCACCAGACACGAATCCACTGGGACCTTGACCTTGGACTTCCCAGCCTCCAGAACTGTGATAAACAAACACTTCTGGCATATGCCATCCACTCTGTAGTACTTTGTTATGGCAGCCTGAGCTAAGACAGGCTGGAGTCCAGATCTTTCTGGCTCACACCTAGTTGCTCTCAATGCCTGGCTGCTGCTTGACCCAGGACATGGGGCTTCCCTTCAGTCAAGGGTTACAGGCTGGGGTGGCACAGAGGGCTGAAGATACAGGGGAAGCACCACTGAGTTAAACATCTTTTCACATGCAACCCAAACTTTCCTTCAGGTGAATGGGGGGAACCACACACACTCTAATCACTGAAACCATACCTTAGACACAAAAGCAAGAAGGGTGTTAATTATGCCAGAAACAGCAGGGAGTGAGAAGGCTGGCACAAGGCAGCCTTCTCAGGCAGAAGAAATCTGGCAGTGACATCAGAAGCACACACCCCATTTGCGGCCAGATGATTATGAATAACATAGGGTGCTCAACATGCACTGAAAACTCATCCTGGAATACGAACACAGACGTCCTCCCATGAACATCCGCTCACCAAGTGGCAGCTTCAGGGCCTGGAAACTAGCCCAGGGCTGGGCTCACCTGGACGCTCAGCATGTTTCTGCTCTCAGGCAAAGAGCCCCGGGGGCTGCACTCTTGTACCTGAGGCTCAGCCACATAGACGCACCTTGGTGCAGCCAAGGAGAGGCCAGGCACCTGTGCCCAGGGTCTTGGTGGTCCACGGTCTCACTGTCCCCATGTATTCTGCCAGCAGCCAATCAGGGATGCTGGGCTTCTGGTCCACTGTATGTTCCTGAAGGTTGGGACTCCCCAGAATGCTGTGGGGCCATTGGGATGCAGCCAGCAGGGACAGGGAAGCCGGCCTACCCAATGGCCTCTGTGGCTGGTTACTACAGTGGATGTCCCCTGGTCACTCCTGGTGGCCCCAAGTTCCCATGCTCTGCTGCTTAGAGCCAGGTCTGGGTCTCATCCTGCCTCCCATTCTCAAGTCCTGTGGGTACCGAGCTTCTCACCACCAGAACGAGCAGAAGGAGAGGCAGGGAAGGCGATACTGCACCTAGTTCACAGTGGAGGAGAAGTAGCCCCAGCGTTTTTGTTTGTTTTTCTTATTTATTCTAAGACCCCTGACAGGGAGATGGCTGTGCGCTTTGCTGATTCTTGCTGACAGCAGCCATGGCAGTGTCTAGAAACATGTCCCACCTTGCTGCGGGTTCCCCACAGCCCCTGCTGGGCACATGGGCATCCATCCCTCCATGGGTCTCAGAGGCATGCTCTCAGGGTATCTGCATGCTGGGCCAGAAAAAAACCAACATACGAAGCAGAAAACAACAACCTACAGAAAGCACACACGCAGCTTAATGGGCAGCATTATCCAGCAGTCTCGTTTAAAAAAAAAAAAGCAGAATCAGGTTTCCATAGATTGTTCTGGAAAGCAGATATCCCCAGAAACTCCACACTGCAATTAGTCCTATGAACAATCACTAGCACATTCAACACTCAGCACAGGCAGGATGATGTGTGCCAGGGCCAGCGTGCAGAGCTGAGTCGGCCTCAAACCCCAGGCAGCTGGGAGGCCAGGTACGAGGGCAGAGATAGGTGTGCTACTCTCATGGGAGCTGGCCTGGCCTGGGGTCTAGTGGAGCACCAGGAACTGCACGAACTCAACTCTCCCAGCCTGACGGCAGGTGTTCGGGGCTCTGGCTGCCTCAGAAAACAATTCCCCAGAAGCCAGCCCCTCTGGTTCGCAGAGGCTCTGGGTGAAACCTGGGCTGGCTCCGAGTGGCCGCTATCCAGGCCGGCAGTGGGCCCACACCTCAGACACAGAGGCATTTTCTCAAAATGCATAAAATTGCACTTTTGGTGCAACAGTAACAAAGTACTAACAAAATAAAACACATTAAAAGAAACATCATCTACTTGTTGGGTGTTAGAGTACCTTGTTTCTGCTACATTTCTACCTTGTGCTGTATGTGTGTATGCAAGAAATAGGAGATTTACTATTAAATTACTTTCAATCCATGACTAAAAGCCAAGAGAAATCAGGATGGCTTTAAATCCTAAACCTATGATATGTGACTAATTCTTCACATAAATAAATAATAAAAACAAATATACCATCAGGATAAATAAAATAAATGTTAAATTATATATATGCTTTTTATGTATATATTTTTATACAGACTGATGTTCAAGGGCAGGAAGCATCCAGCACAGGAGAAAGATGTAGGCTGGGAGCCTAGGCCAGACTCTCCTTTCACATTTTTCTGCCTGCTTATATTCTAGCCTTGCTGGCAGCTGATTAGATTGTGCCCACCCAGATTAAGGGTCTGTCAGCCTTTCCCAGCCCACTGACTCAAATGTTAATCTCCTTTGGCAGCACCCTCACAGACACAGCCAGGATCAATACTTTGTAGGCTTCAATCCAGTCAAGTTGACACTCAGTATTAACCATCACATAAGGTATAATAATATTCATTCTTACCACATTATACTTCATTATGCTGATATCCAGATTATAAGTAACTACTTACAGAGTCAATTTGATGTTATTAAAATTCAGTCCTGCAATAGCACATTGGAGATGTGGGATTAAGAATGCTTTGAGGTACATTTAACATCTCATATCTTTCTTAACAGACTGGCTTATTTTATAGAAAAAAATTAAGAAATAAGTTTATAGTCATTTCCTTTTTTACTTAGTCATTGAAAGGCAATTACCATCTCTTTGATATAAAAATACTACAAGGAGTACTTCAGGTCAAATCCTTCAGGCCTGAATTGAACCCTAATTGAGAGTTGGTGCAAACACTGCTGAGGTTTGCCAGGCTCCGTAGTGATGTGAAGGGACAGATATCCCCAAATTCACCCACTCAGGAGGCTCTACCAGGCCTCTGGGCACCTCTAAGTGACCTTTTGGCCAAGGGAGATAAGGATCAAGGGGCAGGTCTGTCTGTCGACTTTTGTGAGTATGACTTTACTTGAGCAGAGCATTCCTAGACAAATGAAAATAACACAGTTGAAAACCACTAGTTCACATAACCAGTAATCCTGTCCCAGAGAAGGGGACAAAAGCCCAGGTCATTCAGCAGCAAATTCCAGGCCAGGAATGGCATTTTCACATTTCCAGGACGCACTGCCTGCTGCTCAGGGCACTGGAATAAAAACATCTTACTGTATCAGTCAATATCGCTTCAACATACTTAAAAGACTTATTTGCTAAAATATCATCTTCTCTTCATTTCTTCCCCATTCTCAAAACATTTCTTAAAAATTATGTATTTTAAGTTTGTTTCTTATTGTCCCCAAGACACTGATGGCTCGAATTCTCCAGTATATACACCACCACCACTTCCTGTCCTGTGACTAAGCTGTCCAGGAAGGCTCAGGGGTGCCTCCATCCTTGTCTGAGAACACTGGGGAAGCACACTTCTCAAGGCCTCAGCTGGCAGGAGTTCCCCATGGAGCGCAGACTCCACTTCTTTTCCGTAAGTGCTGCTGAGCCCCACAGCTAAAGTCACAGTCTTTTCATTATCACTTGGAAGACTGGCAGTCTGAGGTTTGTCGCCCTGTTCTCAGAAAGTTTCCATAGCTGCAGTGAGTCACATAAGTGCCCTCCACTGTGACCATCTGAGAGCAACACTCTAATGCAGTGACCTCCACAGCAAACACCCCTGGTGGGGTAGGGGACAAGGTGAAAAGCCATTGAAGGTCCCACTCACAAGCACATCTTTCAGGATGCATGATGGAATTCGCAATACATTCTCGACCCAGCTGGGCATAGCTGCTGCAAAGCCTAAGCTTCCTTCCCTGTGGTTTCAGAGCAAGGCGATGATACTAGATGACAAGCGTAATGCCATTACTGGCAAGTAAGTCAGACATCTCTCTAAACTCCAGGGGAGCAGAAGGTGGCAGGGGGGATGAGATAAAACACATTTGGTCTAGCTTGAAGTTAATTAATTTAATCATTATGTAGCCCTCAGTCTTTACCTACTACTCACCCCTAACTCCATAGTATGACTTCCAAACCTTCAAGGAACAGACCCTTTCTTCATTTGAAATTGTACAAACATAATTTCAAGATATAAAATACCTTAAAGAGAAAATGTATGGGGCAATTGGAAGAAGCAGCTCTCCCTGGCATTGCTACCAACATACGTCCAGGAAAACTTCTTGGACACAACCGTAAAACCACAGCTCTGATGGAGTGCCTACTTTTATATGGTTCACTGGAAACACCCAGGCTCCCCAGGCTCCCTGAATTAGAATGTCCTCAAAGGGACCCAGGAACCTCTCCCGGAAGCTCAGGGCTGGTTCTCTCCTCCTTTCTGGCCCAACTCCTCCCCAGGGACTAAACCCCACTTCCCGTTTTCCTCCATGGAGACATCAGAAGGTAGCAATGTGAGGGGTCTGGGAATTTCTGCCTCATTCTCCCATTGCCCCTGGACTTCACAAGTTTGAAGGCTGGTGCAGTGAGTGATGACAGATTTCAGAAACTGACACCTCTCTTGTGCTATGGAGGAGAGGAGCAGGGAGGCCCAATCCCAGGCACTCCAGATGGAGCCAAAAAAACTCTCCTTCCCCAGAGAAGTGGTCATTGTGAGGGTTCCACAAACGCCACCAACCTGGGCTGGACATCACCTGCTTATGCACCCATGACAAGTGGTAAGTTTCAAACCAACCCACCTGGAACAAAGCTAAATCCTGTGTTTGTATAGACCACTTTCATTTAAGTGCCACTGAGCTATTTCCCTTGAGCTCTAGGAGAACTGTTCACAACATGTACAGAGCAATTGCTAAAGAAATAATGGGCACAGCACATAATAACATCATAATTGTCCCAGGCATCGTGTTGAGAGGCAAAGGAAGAACACAGGCCTCAGAAAGCAGCTGTGTGCAGAGGCTCCTCAGCTGGCCAGGCATCCTGAACAAAGAACGGTCAGGAGCCATCCTTGGCCTCTTCTTGCCTGACCAACACATACACACAGCCCCAGCAGTGGCAACAGGTGAGGTGAGTCAGTTTCCCAGTGGAGTCCAGGAACTGTTAGAAGGCTGGAGGACAGCACTACGGAGGCCCACCAGCCCAGAGACCACCAAGTGTTCAAGAAGGAGTAGTGAGCCTGATTTGCAATGAAATGGAAAGAAAAGGCAGGTGTAAGCAACCTGGTAACCTAGAAAGCTGGACAACTTGGCAATGGCCTGCACTGGCAGGCTCCTGTAGAGGCACCTTGGCACAGGACTGGTCTGGGCTCCTCCTGACCCTCCCCTGGGCCCACTGAGTGCCTGGGATGCCAGCCTACCTCACAGGGCCCTGTATGCAGGAAGGGCCTGATGCATGTCAAAATGTGCCTGTCATTAGACAGAGGCACATGTAGCAACTGACGGATTTGTAACTGGCAAAACCTAAGACCCACTGACATCACATTCAGTGCCTTTACTTCATTCCGGATGAATGAGAAGAGAGTTACAGGGCAGGAGAAGGTGTGCTGCTCTGCACAGGGAGCTCCCTGAGGTCCCTGACTCCTGCTTCAAGCTGGACGGCTAAGAGACAGTTTGAGGTCTCTGGAGATCTTCCCCCTCCAAAACCCAATAAAAATGTGCAAACATACAGATATCTACATTTACTCAATTAACGTAAGCCAATTAAAATACACTCTCAGCAACCAAGCACGGGAAGAGACAAGAATAATACGAATGCTTTTAAGGCACTGTGGTTTTGCAAAATGTCCACAATGCCATATTATTTAAAACACATTTTTCAGGAGGTTTCTGTATGGAAATATATCAAAATACATTTCAAATATTTGTACATTTTCTACAAGTTTAGGAATTACATTCCAACTAATCTGTCATCATCTTAGCAATAAAATTCAAGAGTTTTATGCAAACCTCTTGTCAACTTCTAATCCTGAAACCTCTGGAGGTTTACTCAGTCTGGAAAACTAAGATCATTTTCTACTGTTAAGCATTAGGGTAAGATTTTTGCTTGGGTTGACACTATTTTCTGGGTCTCATTCAATGCAAAAAACACATGGCTCAACTTGCAATAACTGGTGTATCTCTGGACAGGACTTTTCCCTGGAGTCTCATTTATGTGCCTTTCAGAAGTAAATTTGCACTAATGAATCAGAAGGGCTACCAATGTTATCGGCAACACATTTAAGAAGAGATCATACAAGCCAACCTCTTATGATCACTGGCAAATGAGTCAATACAGAATGTAGTCTGTTTAATATATTGAGCCGGGCATTCAAGACTTCTGTGATTGAAAAGGCCTATTAAAAATGTTATTTAAACTCCATCCTTCCATGTGGACCCTCCTGGAGGGTCTAGTGGGTTGCTGCACAGCCAACAAGCACCCCCAGTGACCACTGCTGGTCCTGGGGGTCAAAGGCTGATCATCCCATCCTTTAGCCACTGTCCCTCCATCAAGTAGCAAAGCCAATGCCTCTTGTCCAGGAACATGTATAGAAAACAGTTCCCTTTAGTTAAAAAGAGAGAATGTATCAAAATATGTTACCAACAAAAGTGCCCACAGAGCATTTCACAATCAAATATAAACGGTAAGCAGGAGAAGTGAGTTTCTCACAGGAAAGGTATTCTGCCTTCCCTGCCCTGCCGCTGGAGCATCCACTACAGACTGCAACCCTGGGGATGAAGGCAGCAGACACACAGTGCTCTGCCACTGTCCCCCCAACCCATAGCGTGATGTCCCGGGGATGTGTGCTCATTCACTTTTCCAAGATGTGGGGTGGCCTTGGCCACATGTGCCACCCAACCCCCTTTCCCTTTCCCATCTGGAGATGTTGTAACGCTCTGGGCCATTTCAATTCAATCTGTTCAATTCTCCTTTATTTGCCAGTTTCTATATGCCTGACAATATACTAGTCTTTTCATAAACATGGCCTCACTGAATCCCCTTATAAGCTCAGTAGAGTCAATAATACTGTTCCCACTTTGCAGGTGAAATCGAGCCTCAGAGAGGCTGAGTAACCTGCCCACAATGGCTATGGTTCACACTAGGTCTCCCCCACTGATGAGCCCCAAGGTTTCACTGCCATCTCTAAGAGGCAGAGTCTCACAGGGACATGCAAGTGTTGCTCCCGTGTGCATGCACGCATGTATACATACACACACCTGTGAAGAGGGCTCAGACAGGTGAGCACAGGAGTTACTACAAGTCATTAAAGCTGATTAATGCACTTAACGACACTCTTAATTCTAAGTTCCTTTCATTAAACTCTTACATGTTATTTTCTTTGCCCCCAAACTGCATACAAGATATGCCACAGGAAAGGCAGAAACATGCCCAGTCTCCTATCTGGGCTTACTATTGTTGGGGAGCTGGCAGATAAGATCCCCACCTTCAATTCTGGCAGGATTACAGAGGAAGAGTTTGGGAAGTAGAGCCTGTAGAGGACTTGGTGGGTTCAGGTCCCTGCTCAGTAGCACCTGTCTGCGGAGATGGTTTAAAACTATCAGCAGAGCCCCCTCGAGCTGGTCTTCCAGGAATGAGTGTGCTACATTTGATAAGATGCTTTCGTTCCTAAAGAAGTAAAATGGAAATCATATACCATCCCGCCCCCGCCAATGAAAACTCAAAGACTGTTGACCTGAACTCTTCCCAAGAATTTAGGGGAAATCATCTAGGTGAGAGAGCCACTGTTACCAAGAGGCTGTCTCCTGTATTTAATAATCTTGAGGAAGTTTCTCTGACATCAACAGGTTCCAGATTCATTTATCTGTTGAAGCCGGCAACACTCAGATCATGTAGTACTTTTACATAGAGAAGGGGCCAGAAGAGAGAAAACCCAAACACATAATATTTTGTTACACAATTGAGCTAACAAATGCCAAATACCCAGATACACACACATACACACACAAATTCCCACTAGGTTTTTCCTTCACAAAGTTTCAACTAAAACACAACTCAAAAGTTGACACACCATCAGCAAGTGTCAGGATGAACTGTCAAAGCAAAGAAATAAAACAGCAAAATCATCTTTCTACTCGAGCAGCACAGCCTTTCCATTACAGGAGCCCCTGTGTGGAGCACTGGGCTTCTCAAAATACAACCAAGCTTCAAAACCAACACCCACTGCATTTCCCCAGCACAGACCTCATTCACATGAGCACTTCCAGAGCATGAGCTGTGACAAGCTTCTCAGAAAAGAGACTCTGGAAAGAGAAGGATCCGGAGGTCCAGCATGGGCTTGAGTTGTACCGTTGCTCCTGACACCACGTCCTTTTGGGTCAGTCCTGGCCTTGGGGTCACTCTCCACATTTACCTAGGCCCTTGTTTTACAGAGTTAGAAGTCTGAGCGTAAGAGACGCTGGTGCACTTCCATTTCAAGGATGCCAGAGCATGACATCCATCCGGCTTCATGTTCTTGGCTGCTCTAGACAGCATGATCCAAGGCCTCACCAGGTACTATCTACAGCAGCTCTCACACCAGTGAGAACGGACAAAAGAATGAAACAAGATGTACCTTCTTCCTCATGAGCCTCACATATGCAGAGCCAAGGTGTGGACTTCATTCAGCAGACAAGCCTGGAGTAGGGAACCACGGAGCTGGACTGAAGGACTCCCACTTCTGGCTGCCCAGGCCCCACCCAGGCTAGGGGAGGCTGTGGCTGGCTTCCTTTTAATTGTATAACTGTGTGTGGCTCCTGCTTCTCCTATTTAAACTTGTTGGGCAATTGCTCAAAGTGGAGATTGAGTGAAAAGCAAAATCACTGAGAAGCCAAGGGACCAACAAATGCCCGGGGCACAGTGAGACAGACTCTGACAGGAGAGGAAGTGGGCATAAGCACAGGGTAGACTGCAGGGCCAGCTGCCAGCACCTCCACTCCAACTAGAGAGATTCACACTTGACTTCACACCAGCCGAAACCCTGATCTCTACTTGCATCTCTGGTGCCACTTTCTTAACGGAACATTGAGGAGCGTTCCTGTAAGAGAATCTGGTGTCCTTTCACCACTGGCTGTTTTGAATTCCAGCTCTTAGGAAGTAAAGGGTATCCTGGGAGAGACATGACCATCCTTTGCTGTCTACCCAATGCCACTCCCCTTCTTCTGCCTTCCCATCAGAGCCTGGCTTGAACAGTGGCGGTGGGTTACTGAATCTAGCATTGGGCAACGGATATAGACTACTGTAAGACAATGGTGACAATGCTGTTTCCTGCTTTCTCTACCTCTCTTGCAGCTAGTGCTAGCGCAATAAAACCTAAGCAGAAACCCAGTCTCAGCCAATAAAACCTAAGCAGAAACCCAGTTCTAGCCAATAAAACCTAAGCAGAAACCCAGTTCCAGCCAATAAAACCTAAGCAGACACCCAGTTCTAGCCAATAAAACCTAAGCAGAAACCCAGTCTCAGCCAATAAAACCTAAGCAGAAACCCAGTTCCAGCTAATAAAACCTAAGCAGAAACCCAGTTCTAGCCAATAAAACCTAAGCAGAAACCCAGTTCCAGCTAATAAAACCTAAGCAGAAACCCAGTTCTAGCCAATAAAACCTAAGCAGAAACCTGCCCAGCATATTTCCAGGAAGTGTTTGCAATCCTAATAAAACAGAAGCAGCTGGTACTGACCAGCTTTCCTTCCCTTGAACTAGGAAATAATGGCAGCACTTCAGCAACCACCTTGTCGCCATGCGGTCTAGAGACTTAGAAGTCAGCCCAGATGGGTCAAGTCTTTATACCAAAGCCAATAACCTGGAGACGCCTTCTTGCGAGTGAAAAGCAAGCTACTCATTGGTCACTTTTCTGTCACTCAAGCCTGACCAGATTCCTATAGAATACACACATATGCACTTTATTTATCCACATCAATGATTCAGTGATTACAGCTACAACAATTCATTCTATTTCTTAGTCCAATAAAGACTTCCACAAAATTTATCTAATTGGTCCCACTAACATCTTGTTACCAGGTGAGTGTGTTTTCCCCACTTCAGAGATAAGAAAAGATGCCTTCAGAGATGCCTGGAGAGGTGAAGCGGTAAGTGCAAGGCACTCACAGCCAGATCTTCCCCAGGTTCTGTGGAATCAGGGTCAGGCTGCAAGGTGGTGCAGATGGTGCAGTTCTTTAGGCAGCTGGAGAAGGGTGGCTTCGGGAGGCCAGAGGGGTCCCTCTGCATTGCAGCCCAGCACACTCACAGTTGTATGCAGCTGGGTCTACTTATACAGAAGGTGCAGGTGGGACAACAGGGGTGCAAAGGTGGGCAAGGGCCTCCCTGAAGAAGCAATGGGGCCTCAGTGAAGATTTCACCACTGTCAGGAACAGAACTGTGTCCCTGAAAATCCCTATGTTGACGTCCTAGCCACCAATATGACTGCATTTGGAGATAGGGCATTTAAGGAGGTAATTAAGTTTAAATGAGGTCATAAAGGTGGGGCCCTAAACCAAGAAGATTTGGGTCCATTTGAGAAGAAAGAGAGAGACACCAGAGATCACTGGCTCTAGCTCCACGCATGCAACAGAAAAGAGGCCATGTGCAGGCACAGCAAGAAGGCAGCTGTCTGCAAGCTGAGGAGGGAGCCCTCACCGGAAACCAGCCCTGCCAGCACCTTCATCTGGGATTTTCAGGCACCAGAATTGTGAGGAAATCAATGACTGCTGTTTAAGACATCCAGTCTGTGGTACTTTGTATGGCAGCCCAAGCTAAGGTAACCACCTCAACTAATGCCAGTGGCCTCTATGTCTGCTGCTCGAAGGAGCCATTTGAATAACGGTTCTAGACTAAATGTTGGAGGCTGGGCACTACAAGGACTAGGCTGGCCCCTTCTGGAATTCTGTCCAAAAGTCAGTCTCTCCCGGCTCTGTGGTATCAGCTGGCTCAGGTCTCCATGTCCAGGAGGATCTGAGCCCTAAAGTACACCCAGCAGGGCCACGCGGGGTGCTCTCTGATGAGAAAGTCCCCAGTCCATGAGGTGCAAAGCCAAGCCACTGGGGGCCTGGACTGTGTGCCTGTGAAGCAGTGCACCTTGCATCAGAAGTCTCAAAGCAGGGTCCAGGATCTCCTACGGAGCAGGAGGGGCCACAGTGAGTAGAACAAACATCATACACAGATAAGGCACTGCAGGGAAGGTGCAGAGATTCAACCTCTGTCTCAGTCCTCATTATCAAGGGCAATTTAAATTACAGTTTGTGGAAAATATAATAATATTTCTAGCCAGGGAAAGACAGTGATTGCTGCATCTAGTACATTAAGAATGGAAAGAGGCAGACAGAGGGAGAGATGTTTAAAAAATGAATTATTGAGACCTTTTGATTGATTTGATATGTGTGTGTGGCATGGTGTGTATGTGCATAGTATGTGTGTAAGTGCATGTGTGTGTGGTGTGTAGGATGTGTGTGTGATATGTGTTTCTGTGTGTGGGGGGCGTATGTGTCTGCACATGTGTGGTGTGTGTATGTGTGCTATAGTGTGTGTGCAGTGTGGTGTGCATGCATGTGCATGGGTACGTGTATAACATCTGTGGGGTGTGTGTGCATGTGTGCATGTGGATGTGTGTTTATGAGTGTTTGGCATGTGTGGCTGGAAAAGGAGACAGAGAGAAGCCGCAGGAGTGAGCAGGATCCCCACCGCACTCCTGGGGCTCCAGGTGCTGGTTAAAGGGCAGTAGAGAAGTGCCTCCCTCTCGCCCTCACAGCTGCCTCACCATCCTCACTTTGTAGAGAGGATACAGAGCACAGTGAGGGCTATCACCGGCCCAGTGCTGCCAGCTGGCCAGGCCCTGCTGTGGGCAGTCCGCCTGGCCAGAACACCATGTTCCCTGTACTAGGGCAACCTGCTTTCTCCTATCAGCCTTTCAGAGCTGTACACAGAGCTGACAAGAGAATGCTCAACAGTGACCACTCACTCACTGCATACAGTGGGAGTGGTCAGCTTCACTCTCACTGGAGTCCACCCCTGAGGAGACCTGAGAGAGGCCTGGGGCTGTGGGAGGACACTGGTCACTGCTGCCTTGCTTCCCTAGCTTTCCCAAGGACAGGGTAGGTGCTGACCAGAGCAAGGCCTTCTGCACTGGTGGGAGCAGCAGGGGTTGAGGGGGCATTAACAAACAAGGGGGCTCTGCAAGTGGACTGCAGCTTCTGACAGTATCACAGCTTCAATCCATGCATCACGTGGGCCTCATCTCCCAAACATTTCCTGGACCCACTGCCATCCTAACCAGAATGTCCCAGCTGACCCTGTTCAGGGGTCCACCCAGGGCTTCCACACTCCTCCGCATGCCCCCGGCTCACCACACAGACCTGCAGGAATCGGGCAGGAATCAACTGCCCTTCAGCTAGGCCTTCCAAGGGTGGCCACATCAGCCACCCTGAGGTAATTTGAATGTGAAAGGGACAGAATTTAAATTACTCTGCCTCATTTACAGTTGTCCTTGCTAGAGGAGAGAAGAAACAGCCTTGGGAGAAATTTCAGGTGATGGTTAATAGCTTCCAAGAAAATGCGAGTCCTGAAGCCATTTCATGGGCCAGTGAAAAGAGCCAAATCTCTCTTTTTGGTGCCTGAATGAATTCCAGTAGACCTTCCTCATGGAATGCCTATTTCTGGGCCCCAAGAACCCTCCCACTGATGGCTGCAATGAAAGGCATCCAAGAGACTAAACACTCCAACCATATCCTAAAGTGTCCCCATCCGCTGCTCCCATTCCTTGGTGTCTCAAATGGCATTGCCCTTCAGAATGTCCCCGAGTAGATGGTAGAGCTGCAGGTGTGAAGGTTTGATCCATTCATCATGTGAGGAGCTTTGCTCGTCTAAGCCGCACACCCCAGGCTGAGTCTCCCCTTGGTCCTCAGCACCCTTGGTCTTAACATGAAAGTGATAAACATCTTCTAAAATATAGGGTTTCACTGTCATTTCGCTAAGCTCCACATGCACAGGTGTGAGGTCATGCCACATCACATATTCTCCCTCAGGATAGACTCTCAAGGCCGAGCCCTTCCCTGGCTACTTTCAGAACCCAACTCAAAACACGGACAAGGTGGAAGAAAGACATCTGGTGTGGCACTTCTCAAACACTGGGGAGTCCAGGAATCACTGGTAGCACGTGCTCAGTAGAGATCCTCGGCCTCATGTTAACAGAGCTCCATTCAGCAGGTAATGACCCCAGGCCAAGCATGTGCAGGTATATGCATGCGCTCCCCATGCCAATGATGTTGCTGATGTGGAAGCTGATACCTGGGTCCGTGGATGAGGCACAGAGCATTCCACTCACTACCATCCAGCATTGTTAGGCTTCTGAACAGTAGAAGTCCAATAAATTTTGGTTAAAAGACTAGAAAAGGAAGTAATTATGTAAAGTGTCTTAGGTCACAATGATTTACTGCATGACACACCATATAGCTTTCTGACATGAAGCACTATTCTACTGCTCCAAGATTCAGCAAATGCCACATTCGTGTCCTGCCCTTCCCATAAACACTGGCTCTGATAAATGTGTGGGGGAGGTCAGGGGTAAGGGAGGACATTCTTTGTTCAAACAAGTTTGAAGAATACTGGATTCCATTGAAATAAACTATTTCTATGTTGCACGCCTTCTGAAAGCCTGTGACATGCTAAATGGGCAACATGTATCTTCAAGAAAAAAATGATAGTATATAATATTTCCTAAGCTTTTTGAGTCAAATAACCTTTATTTTGTAATGGAAGATATTTTAACATCATGAAACATAACTTGGGAAACTTCCAGTTTCACCATTTCACAAAGCTTTCTAGTTTCAAAATGTTTCTGTAAATATCAATCTCCTAGAATATCCAAGCCCAATTCCTGCCTCCGCAGTGACACCTGGACAAGTCAGGAGGCTCTACTTACGTGTACCTGAGAATGCTTGAAAAGATTCCTTAACTGGGAATTATGGAAAACCACCAGAAGAATTACTGTAATGCCTTGATTCTAAGACACATGATCAGAATGATAAGAACTAGTAGATAAAAAATAAAAATAGAAATAGTGACAGCATCAATCCCTGTAGACTAGGTCACCCTGGGGTGGCAAAAAGACCAGCAGATACCCTAGTGGCTCATACCCACAACAGCTTGTTTCTCAGTCATGCTAATCATGCATTACTGTCAGCCTGGGGCTGTGCTCTACGACCCCTCTCTCTGGGTTGGAGGCTGATGGAGCAGACAACCCCAAACAGTGGCATTGGCTATGCAAGAGTGCTCTAAAGGATCATGTGCCAACAACTCTCTCCAGATGGAAGTGACACACAGCACTCCCATTCACAACTCACTGGGCGGAATCATCTCCTGGCGTGCCCCACCACAAGAGGCCCCAAAGTCAGCCAGCCGAGTGCCACGAAGAGCTAAGAATCCCACCAATGGCACTGATGACGACCACTGGGGGCTGTGCCTGCTGCAGCCCTGTGCATGTGACACATCCTAAATTCAGGGATACTAAGACATAAAGAAGCACCTTAATATTTAAGAAAATGGAATTTTAAAACCATGCATTAAGTTCTTTTTTTTTTTAGACAGAGTCTCATTCTGTTGCCTAGGCTGGAGTGCAGTGTCATAATCTTGGCTCACTGCAACCTCTGCCTCCTGGGTTCAAGCAATTCCCCTGCCTCAGTCTCCCAAGTAACTGGGACTACAGGCACGAGCCACCATACCCGGCTAATTTTTGTATTTTCAGTAGAGACAGGGTTTCACCATGTTAGCCATGCTGGTCTTGAACTCCTGACTTCAAGTGATCCACCTGCCTCAGCCTCCCAAAGTGGTGGGATTACAGGTGTGAGCCACTGCGCCCAGCCTAAAAATCATGCGTACGCTCTATTCATGTTTACTGAGCAGTTATTTTTTGCATAGATATGAATTTATGCACATATGGGCCAAGTATCTATTCATCATACACCAGCTCTGAGTAAATATCCCGCCTTGCCATGGCTGGAATGAACTCCTAGGGCAGGATCCTGAAGCTACCTCATCATCCCTGCCACCTTCCCGGACTCTCAAACCCCATGCTTGCTGCAAAGGAGGCAACTGGCTTTCTTCAACATTGGTTCCCTGCCCCTTAACAAAGGCACATAGAACTCTCCAACTCTTCTGCTGCTTCCATGGCCCTCTAGGGTCCTATATCTAAATTTGCAATTGCATAAATCCATGCAATGTGGAAACTCCCCTCCAAATGCCACCTGCCAGGATGTTTGTGCTGCTGTGGCCATAGGAGCAATTAAGTACAGACCTGTGATTTTAGCAGGGAAAGCAGGATGCCCAAGCAGCCACTGTGAATCAGAGGGCTGCCAGCAGAATGACACTGCTGCAGAAACCAGAGCCACTGTCAGCTCCTCAGTCCCAAAGGTGAGTGACCATTCGCATCTGTTCTCCCATCTGATCATCACAGCCATCCCCCGAGGGTGGCTGGGGTGATGTACCATCATTCTGTTTTACAGATGAGCAAACATCTACCCAGCAAGGAACGACCTCAAGGGCACTTAGCTAATTTGTGTCTGAGTTCATTGAACATCCAGTGCTTCTGACCCCTCTGCCATTGTCTTCCACCAAAGCCCATGAGGGGCTGGAACTGTGCAAGTTCACTTTGCAAAGATCCTCAGACCTGCTATTCTGGTCCATGGTTGGGTCCATCCTGGAAACAGAGCACTGGGCTATGAGGCGCTGGGAGCAGGCTGGAGCCAGGCTGGGGGGCTTCTCCCACCATGGGCCAGCATCCTACCTAAAGCACAGCATTTGGACTCCCATGGGGGTTTTTTCTAAGTTGTGTCGTGACACACAAATGTATGCATTCGACAACAATAATGAACAGAAGCTTCCCCAGAGACGGAGCGCACTCTCTTCATGCTGAGGTGGTGAACTGGTTTCTGTCTATGAGCACCGTTTCCCTGGGTGCTCTGCTTGGTAGGCTTCAAAGGTCCAAATATTTCAACTGGGTGGGTCCTGCTGCTGTCCATGCTTTTCATTCAATTTAAGACAGTTATACACATCCAGTTTCTCCTGTTTGTATTACACCACCCTAGATCATTTCCCCACCACTCATGGCTTATCAGTGAGATTCTGCTCAAAGTCCAGAGAAGCATACTGCAGTCAGGACTGATAAAAAACAACAATAAAACTGTCATTCTAAGGAAGGCAGATGCCCTTCTGCAATTGAGAAATCAAACACCAGGAGATTAGGTGCATTTTAGTCACATTTTTCTGTTTTGTTGTGCTCTATTCAGATATTCAATATAATTAACAGACTACAGTGAATTCTCTAGAGTAAATGTCTCTGTTTTGGGTCTTTCCCTTTTGCTGATTTCTGAAAAACCCAAGGCTTTTGTTCTCCTGTGGGCTCTGAAAGTCAGGACATGTTGGTAATTTCTGAAAGCATAGATTGACTCTAGATGGGAACATCCAAGTTTCCTGGGTTTTTGGTAAGTCCTGCCCACAACTAAGGGGAATGTCCTTTGTTCCCTATCAGGCCGAGGGGCAGCAGAGCCTGAAATCCAGCCGCAACCCACACCCTTGGTCTTGGATGCAAAGGAGCAGCATGATATTCATACCAACCTGCTTCCCACCCGCGTTTCTCCAAGTTGTACACAGAGGTGCTGCTGTGGCTTTATGCATGCATCCTTCCAACATTCGTAGATGAGAACCTAAGCCTCAAGGTGGTGGTGTTAGAGCTGAGGCCTCTGGGGGTGATTATGTCGACTCCTCCTCCTGAATGGGATTCATGCCCTTCCAAGCCGTCAGAGAGCTTCCCCCTCTTCCATCTCTTCTGCCATGTGAGAACGCCACATTCATCCCATTTGCCCTTCCATCCCCCCCAAACTGAGGGAACAGTAACAAGGCACCATCTATGGAGCAGAGAGCAAGGCTGCATCAGACGATGAATCTGCCAGTGCCTTGAAACTGAACTTCTCAGACTCCTGAACTGTGAGAAATACATTTCTATTATTTATAAATTACTTCTTCTAAGTGATTTTGTTATAGCAGCAAGAATGGACTAGGCAGGCACTACACATGCTAGCAAAAGCCTTGATGCCAAACATTTTAACAAGTCTATAACTTTATCTTTGGAAAATAAAAGGACAGGAACGAAGAGGTATGGAGAAAAGATGATGTTCATCGCATCTCTGTTTATAGAGACAAAAAACAGAAACCACTAAAATTTTCAACAAAAGGGTGTTACTAACCAAGGGTGCCTAGCTTCCTTGCTTCCAGGTGAAGGGAGACAGTGGCCTCCCTATTTTTGAGGAGTGAGGCCATGGACCTGGCTTTGACTGATAAAGAGTGGGCAGAGAGATAATGTGCCTCTTCCAGGTGGAAGCCTGAGAGCCACGGCCTGACCTCCCACACTCCTATCTCCATCGGCCACTATGCAGTGGCTGCTCCTGGTCTGCAGCATGACCGACACTATTGATCAGGGATGGGGACAAGGGATGAAAGTAAGAAATAAGCTTTTCTAAACTGCTAAGATTTTGAAGTTGTTTATTACTGAAGCATAACAGAACCCAAGGTGATTGATACAGAAATGGGTATCTGCTAGTGGTCTGCTGCTGTAAAAAAAGTAAAAATTATTTAAATAGTCCTGGTATCAAGGGCTGGGTGGAGAGTTTGGTAAAACTATTTCCTGTGAGCATGTTTGGGGCAGATCCTCTACTTTATGAGAATAGGTAGAGGACAAAATATCATGTGGGACTGAGGGGCACACTGATGGCTGCGTTTGGCAAGGTGATACAAGAAAGAGATGAGCTCAGAAAAAGAACTAGCCAATTTATAAGCAGAAATGAAAGGAGTGTTCCATACATGTAGAGATTTATCAGGCTGGAAGATAAAATAGTTTCTCATCTCCAAATAATAAGCAATTGAACCAAGGATGGACTTTGAGCTAGAAAACCACATTTTAAAGGCAAGGATCTAATGAAGGGCAGAAGCCTTGAATTGTTGTTATAAATCGCGAAAGGAATAAAAGCCCAGTGGTTTCTTTTTATTGGATAAATGGCTTGGGGGAAAAAAGTAAAACATAAAAACAAAGAATATGACAGTTCTGGGGAAGCCAGATGAGCTCAAGAAGGCTGCAAATAGTTGGGTGCTACAGAGAGGAAAGTAAACATGCTTTCTGCAACTCTTCTGCAAGTCTAAACTTATCTAAAAACCAAAAAGTAAAAAAAAAAATGTAGATTTGCATTATTAATGCACATGGATGTTTAGTAAACGTTCAGAGATAGAAGAATATGACTAGTGTGATCCATATATTTGTAGAGCCATAAATAAGTAAAATCTGGAAGGATAGATACTAACATTAGTTGTCTGGGAATATGGAATTTTGAAATTCCAATTTATTTTATTTTGTCTATCTGTGTAGTCTATTTTTTTCTAAAGTAATCATATGTGTATAATTCAAAACCGTTTCATTTTCATATAAACTTACATATGCTTATATACTTACATATAAGTACTTATATATTATACAGGAAACATATACTAAATATATTACATTATATATAACATATAAGTAATAGATAATAAGTAGTTATATATTATGTCATATGTAATATATAATTATATATAATAAATATTATTTACATAAATATATCAAATATATTCGATATATGTAATTATCAAAATCATAATCACAGTATTTATGGTTTTGTGATTATCACCTAGGTATACAAGCCTTTTAAATATCTAGTCCTTTTAATCTTCACCTCCACACTGTGAAGTGCTATCATTCGCATAGCAACTAAGAGGGTGAATAAAACTCATGTGCTGAGTGTCAGATGCAAAGGCTGATTAAAGAAAGCCCACTCTTGTGCCACTCCATCCTTAAACATTCTTATTAGTTGCTTATGCTGGCAACCACTTAATACTCCACATCACAGGAAGCAACAATGGAAAGCTAATAATGGCAAAACACAGAATCAGTAAATTATCTTGCAAGCAGGCAATGGAGCATATAAATTACTACTGAAAAGTAACTGAGACTGTCTATAAGACAACTTCAAGTCTATATATTTACAAATATAAGATATAGGTGTATCCCACTTAAGCAATCAACCACATACCATTTGCCTTCAACATTCCAAATAATAAAGTCAGAATTAAATTCTCTTTTATCCTGGCACTTCTCTCCAGGTTCCTTTAGGTTGAGATAATTACTTGACTTTTTTGAGCTATATTTTGTATGAGATATCTCACAATTCTTCCCCGTGTAACGTGACATTGATACAATCATTATAATCAACATGCACAGTGTGTCAGGCACAGTACTATATGCTTCCCATGCATTTATTTATTTTAATCCTAGTGACAAGACTCTATTGCTATCCTCATGCATGGACACCCTTTGGGCAGAGAGAGCAATATGTGTCCATGCATGAGGACAGCCTGCCTGCTTCACGGAGACCTGGCCCCACCACTTTCTGGTAGCTGTGCTCTCATAACAGGACCCAACACTGGATCCAGTGGTTGGCTCCAACAAGCTAGAGCAGAGTCCTTCTCCAGGAATTTGAAATCAGGGCTGAAAGATTCTTTTTATTTTTTTAAATTGTAAATTTTTATTTTTTACCCAGCTTTATTAAGATATACTTCACTTACCATAGAATTCACCCATTTAATGTGTATAGTTCAATGCTTGTTCATATAGTCACAGAATTGGGCAACCATCAGCACAATCTAACTCTAGAGCATTTTCATCACCCTGAAGGCCCTGCACCCACCAGCAGTCACTTACCATTCCCTCCGAGGCCCTCAGCCGTAGGCAACCACGAGTCTACTTTCTGTCTCTGTTGGTTTGCCTATTCTGGGCATTTATATAAATGCAGTCATAAAATATGTGATCTTTGTGACTGGCTCCTTTTGCTTAGCATATTTGCCAGGGTCAATCATGTTGTGGCACACATCAGTTTTTTATTTCTTTATGTTGCTGAATAACAACACAATATACAATATGCCAGTGTATGTTACATGTTATTTAACCATTCATCGAGTTGGTGGGCCTTGGGTTGGTTCTACTTTTTGGTTATTATAAATAATAATAATAAACATTAATGTACAAGTTTTTGTGTGAGCATGTTTTCATTTCTCCTTCCTAGAAGTGAAATTACTGGGTCATATGGAAATTCTATGTTTAACTTTTTGAGTAACTACCAAACTGTTTCTCAAAGGGGTGTACCATTTTATATTCTCGCCAGAAACATATATATGATAGTTCTAATTTCGCCAACTCTTTGTCAACACCTGTCTGTGTTTTTGATTCTACACATCCTAGTGGATGTAAAGTGCTGTCTCATTCTGTTTTTGATTATGTGTCCTAATGACTGATGATGTTGAACATCTTTTCATGTGCTTATTGGCCATTTATGTGTCAACTTTGGAGAAATGTCTAGTCAAGTGTCTTTTCTATTTGTTATTGGGCTGTCTTTTTACTATTGGGTTCTAAGAGTTCTTTTATATTCTGGATAGGAGTTCCTTATCAGATACGATTTACAAATATTTTCTCCCATTCTGTGGGCTGTCTTTTTGCTTCCTTGAAGGTAGTATTTGTGGCACAGAGGTTTTTAATTTTGATGTGGTCCAATGTATCTATTTTTTTCTCTTGCTCTTGGTCTTTTGATATCATACAGTGGTAGCTCTCTGAAGTGAGGAAGCTACTGGTGGTCATCTGCTCCCATGTGGATGAGGAACTCAGCAGGGAGAGAGAAAATGGCATAGTGGCACTGAGAAATAGAGCCATGCAGGCAGACACAGGCCTGGGCTTCCCAAAGTGCTGCTCTCTAGGGGCCAGCATGCCCTAGACACAGCTGCACCTGACTGGAAATCCTTGGGCATCATGGGTCCCACTCTCTGGTTCCCTCCAGTTTCTGTTATTTATTAGGAAACAAAGAAGCAACAAAGAAAACAGGAAGTTTGACCAGTGTACCAAGTTTACATTTGAGAAACAGGTTGCAAGAGGGTCCAGTCACAAAGTGGGTGCTGTGGAGGGTCTGTGATTCAAACGCAGGCCTGCACCCCCAGCCTGGCCACCCTGCCTCTTTGTGGAAGGAGAAGAAACATCATAAATAACGAGACAAGCTTCTCTTCACTTGCAAAGAGATTCACAGAAAACTTTCTTTAAATAGCACGCCGCAAGTGTCAGTTGCCGGGACTTTGTTACATAAGAGAGATCAGCAATTGTAGAGCCTGAAGAGATTTCATCTCTAATCCAGGAAGAACCCTGAGAACCAAGAGGGCAAATCCCTGCAGAAACGCACTGTAACACACCTTTCTGGGAATGTCTTTGTACAGACTTGACCTCAAAGTGGAGAGGAAGGCTATGCACCCAACAGAGGACTCTACCATCACCACACACCATAAGTAGTTAAAAAGACATCCTCAATTTTATAAATTCTCTGAATAAAACTCACAAGATGTATGGTTCCATGTAAAACTAAAGAGAGTAAAATGGGGCAAGAAAAATTTGGCCTGTGGGGCACAGAATTCAAGGGGTTGGAGAACAATGCTCAAAGGAAGCTCCAGCTACATACTGAAAACTTTGTCAGCCTCTGCAGCCTGTGCTTCAAAGACAAAAAATACCTCACACATAAGCCCTGCTCCTCCGTGTCTCCCCAGGACACCTCTTTTGAACACAGGTAGGAGCATCAGCGACCTCCCACCAATCTTACTAAGCTGGACTTCCAGGGAGAAGGATGTGTCTTTGTTCCACCTCCAGGGGTGTGGCCTTAAGAGGTAGCATTCCACATGTTAGCCAGAAAATCACAGCTGCTTAAAGGAAAGAGCCAACCTATATATTTGATTGTCAAAATGCAGACTCCCACACCAAGGAATCTTGCCAATAAAGAGGATATGTTTATTTTAAAAGAGCTAAAATTACCCATTACCCTGTGTATGAGAGTCGCCATATCTGTTACATAAATATCCTTACAGCAAAGAATATAGGTAAGCAAAAAAGTTAGCAAAAGCATTACACTCATGGTTTTCAAAGGGCATTGCCTCCTGAACCTACCTGATGGAAATATCTCAACTTATTTTCTTCTCAAACAAATATAGACAAGGATCTTGGCTGTGAACTTCATTTCTCTGGTTGCACGTGTACCTTAGAACCTAAAACTCTTAGAAGAGAAATTCATGTGGTTCACAGGAGGATGCCAGAATATCAAACTAGAATTGCCTGGTCACGAGCCCTCAGCAGCAGCCTAAATCCTCTGCTGGAAAATGTGGATCTCATTGTGTTCTCAAAAGCAGGTCTACTTCAAGAATGTCAAACTTAAAAATAAGAAACAGTTCATGGCATAAACTGTCATATGTCCTGACACCCTCCAAGAATCTTTCATTCAAGGGTTACTTCATTCATACATGCATCCTTATACATTAATTGAACATCTTCCCTACAATCCTATAGGCTGCTTAGGTAGGCAAAAAGACTAAGACACAGTCTTAACATTACAAGGCAACAAAGCAGAGTAGGGGACAGCACTAGCCACTAGGCAGATCACGTGCTGGAGCACCAGCAAAGCAGGGACACTGAACAAAGGCTTTGTTCTGATTCTGAAACAGATTCCTTCCTGCTCAGGACACTGAAGCCTGCTCCTTCCACCAGGCTGGCTCCAGCTCAGCATCTGGGTCTTATCCAAGCACTACTCAGAGAGGCCTTCCTGAGGCGCATCTCACCCCCAACCCTCCATCACTTGATCTGTTTCATTTCCATAGCAACGCCTGCCGCTTTGCAAGGATGCTTGAAGCATGAATGCCAGCTCACCAGGTACTCCCCATGCCCATAACAGACTGAGCATTCGGTAAGTCATATTTTTCATTACAAAGATAAGGAAAGGAAAGGGAAGACAAGACAGCCAAACAAAAACAACTGCTAAATTTCAGAGAAATTGTTCTTTAGTATAAGAGATGTCTTCCTAAATGATTGTTCTAAAGATAACAAAATCATTATAAAAAGCCTTGAAGTTATCACCTTCATTTTTAAAAATAGCCTATTTAACATAGTGATCATCAACTGTTTTGCTAAGAAGGATGAGGCCATTACGTACTGATACATCCACTCCCTTCACCCAGCCAAAGACCTTCCTAAGTTATAATATTTTTACATCATTTACATCACATACTTCCACTAAAATATATGCAAATGGCCTGTCTTATTTTTATGTTTGCACATATCCAAGGTTCACCACCCATTTATACTAAGCTCTATACTTTCATTCACTTCTATTTTGGCTGGATTTTGACATTCAATAGTTTTATTCAAAACCCTATTCAAAAGAGCTAATAACAGGTAAGCTCTCTGATTTACAACATGCTTGACGAAAATCTATCCATTGTCTTTGTCTTTATACTTGGGGCAATTTGGCTAAATGGGAAATTATTGAGGTCCCTATTGTTCCACTCAGATTTCTTAGAGACCAGCATCTTTCAGAAAATGTTGCCTGACAGATGCTGACCCAGTGTGATTCTATTTGCCTACGTTCCTAACCTTTTCTACTTTTGCGCCAGGTAAGAATCACCATGGAAATCGAGAAATTCACCAGGATGTCAGTCAGTCTTGGTCAGTCTTTTTAATGCTTACTCTATTTTAATGCTTACTCTATTTTTACTCTATTTTTTACTCATTTTCACACTGATGATAAAGACATAGCCAAGACTGGGCAATTTACAAAGAAAGAGGTTTAATTGGACTTACAGTTCCACATGACTAGGGAGGCCTCACAATCATGGCAGAAGGCAAGGAGGAGCAAGTCACATATTACATGGATGGCAGCAGGCAAAGAAAGACTAAGGAGGATGCAAAAGTGGAAACCCCTGATAAAACCATCAGACCGTGTGAGACTTATTCACTACCATGAGAACAGTATGGGGGAAACCGCCCCCATGATTCAATTATCTCCCACTGGGTCCCTCCCACAATATGCAGGAATTCTGGGAGTACAATTCAAGACGAGATTTAGGTGGGGATACAGCAAAACCATATCATTCTGTCCCTGGGCCCTGCCAAATCTCATGTCCTCACATTTCAAAACAAGTCATGCCTTCCCAACAGTTCCCCAACGTCTTAACTCATTTCCGCATTAATTCAAAAGTCCATACTCCAAAGTCTCATCTGAGACAGGAAAAGTCCCTTCCATCTATGAGCCTGTAAAATCAAAAGAAAGCTAGTTATTTCTTAGATACAATGGGGATATAGACATTGGGTAATACAACCATTCCAAATGGGAGACATTGGCCAACATAAAGGGGTGACGGGGCCCATGCAAGTCTGAAATCCATCAGGGCAGTCAAATCTTAAAGCTCCAAAATGATCTCCTTTGACTCCAGGTCTCACATCCAGGCCACGCTGATACTACAGGTGGGTTCCCATGGTCTTGGGCAGCTCTGCTCCTGTGGCTTTGCAAGGTACAGCCTCCCTCCTGGCTACTTTTAGTGGGCTGGAATTGAGTGTCTGTGCCTTTTTCAGGTACACAGTACAAGCTGTCAGTGAATCTACCATTCTGGGGTCTGGAGGATGGTGGTTCTCTTCTAAGAGCTCCACTAGGCAACGCCTCAGTAGGAACTCTGTGTGGGGGCTCCTCACTCACATTTCCTTTCTACACTGCCATAATAGAGGTTCTCCATGAAAGCCCTGCCCCTGCACCAAACTTCTGCCTGGACATCCAGGCATTTCCATACATCTTCTGAAATATAAGCAGACACTCCCAAACCCTAACTCATAACTTCTGTGTACCCACAGGCTCAACACCATGTGGAAGCTGCCAAGGCTTGGGGTTTGTATCATCTAAAGCCCTGGCCCAAGCTCTACGTTGGCACCTTTCAACCATGGCTGAAGCAGCTGAGACACAGGGCACCAAGTCCCTAGGCAGCACACAGCTCAGGGACCCTGGGCCCAGCCCATGAAACTATTTTTTCCCCTTGTCCTCCAGGCCTGTGATGGGAGGGGCTGCTGTGAAGACCTCTGAAATGCCCTGGAAACATTTTCTACGTTGTCTTGGGATTAACATTTGGTTCCTTGTTACTTTTGCAAATTTCTACAGCTGGCCTGAATTTCTCCTTAGAAAATAGGATTTTCTTTTCTATTGCACTGTCAGGCTGCAAATTTTTCAAACTTTCATGCTGTTTCCCTTTTAAAACTAAATGCTTTTAACAGCAGCCAAGTCACTTCTTGAATGTTTGCTGCTTAGAAATTTCTTGCACCAAATACCCTAAATCATCTCTCTCAAGTTCAAAGTTCCACAAATCTCTAGGGCTGGGGCAAAATGCTGTCAGTCTCTTTGCTAAAACATAACAAGAGTCATCTTTGCTTCAGTTTCCAACAAGTTCCTCATCTCCGAGACCATCTTAGCCTGGACCTTATTGTACATGTAGCCATCGGCATTTTGGGCAAAGCCCTTCAACAAGTTTCTAGGAGATTCCAAATTTTCCCATATTTTCCTGTCTTCTTCTGAGCCCTCCAAACTGTTCCAACCCCTGTCTGTTACCAGTTCCAAAGTCGCCTTCACATTTTCAGGCATCTTTTCAGCAATGCCACACTCTACTGGTGCCAACTTATTGTATTAATCTGTTTTCACACTACTGATAAAAACATACCTGAGACTGGGAAGTTTACCAAAGAAAGTTTTAATGCGACTTACAGTTCCACGTGGCTGAGAAGCCTCACAATCAGGGCAGAAGGCAAAAAGAACAAGTCCCATCTTACATGGATGGCAGAAGGCAAAGAGAGAATGAGGAAGACACAAAAGTGGAAACCCCAGATAAAACCATCAGATCTCGTGATTTGTATTCATTACCATGAGAACAGTACGGGGGAAACCACCACATGATTCAATTATCTCCCACGAGGTTCCTACCACAACATGTGGGAATTATGGCAGTACAATTCAAGATGAGATGTGGGTGGGGACACAGAGTCAAACTGTATCATTTATCTAAATGCAATTGTTCCTTTTGAATGACAGGGCCTATGTTCATTATTCCTGTTGAATGAAGTCTGGCCTGCATATGTACAGTTTTCTTTTATTGTATACTTTAATGTTTTCCTTTTCTGAAATTCTCTGTTAGAAAATCTGGCCGGGTGCAGTGGCTCATGCCTGTAATCCCAGCACTTTGGGAGGCTGAGACGGGTGGATCACTTGAGGCTAGGAGTTTGAGACCAGCCTGGTCAACATGGTGAGACCCTGTCTCAACTAAAAATACAAAACTTAGCTGGATGTGGTGACTTGCACCTATAATCCCAGCTACTTGGGAGACTGAGGCAGGAGAATTGCTTATACCCACAAGGTGGAGGTTTTAGCGAGCTGAGGCTACACCACTGTATACCAGCCTGGGTAAGAGAATAAGACTCTGTCTCAAAAAAAAAAAAAAGACATAAAATCAAATTACAGTGAGGCTTTGCTCCTTTTGTGTGGTTTCTCCCACCCTGTCCACGGTGTCTGCATTTTCAAGGGGGCTTCCTATTTTGGGGCTTCCTGGTTAATCTCTGTGTTGGCATCATTTTCCTTTTTGCTTTTCTATTTTCCACCCTGAATTCTGCCAGCTGAGGCCCTATTTTCCTCCATCTTGCTTGCTCCTCTGAATCTTTCTCCTATGCTTAACTTCTGCTTTAGAGATGGGCAGTTTCTTTTCGAGTATGGAAATTTACTTTTTTGAACTCTTGAGCTGTTCACTGAATTATCCAATTTTTCCTCAAACATTTGCTTATGTTTACATTTCTTTTTTAATTTTTAAAAATTGTAATGGACACATAACTATGATTATTTCTGGTGTTCAATGTAACGCTTCAATAGATGTTTACATTGTGTAGTGTTTAAATTGGGTAATTAGCATATCCATCAAACATTTACCATTTCTTTGTGGTGGGAACACATAAGATCTGCTCTTCTCATATAGTATATTGTACAGTAGGATGACTATAGTCAATAAGTATTTATATAACCTCTTTCTTTTTTATGTTCAGGTTTCTCTGTATGCTTATTCTTTTGCAGGCCTTAGTCATCTTTGAGATCAGCTACTTACGGAAGGACGGTATGGAGAAAACAGGGAAAGTAAGGTGAGTGAGTGTATGATCCTGATTCAAATTTGCCTGGAATATTTTCTCACCAATCTGTACTTTGTTCTGTCTTGGGAACCCACCTCGCTGAGCTTTTGGCCTTCAATGGTTACATTGGCTAATACAAACATTTACTGTCACAGGTCCTCTGGGCGGGGACTTGTCACAGCTGCCTTCTGCATCTTCCTCTCCCACTTTACCCTGGGCAGGTCCCTAAGCCAGGGGCCAGATGATGTGCACTATGACTGGAAGAGGGCATGATCTCTTCTTCATCGCTGGGCCTCTGAGTGTCCATAGCACTGAACTGGCTCTATCTTAGCAGGGAAACATGCTCATTTCCTTTTGTATCTGATGCCCCTAGTCCAAGGTACATGCTTCATAAATATCTGTTAAATGAGTGAATGATAGTGCCAACTAATGAAGCAGATAAAACCAAAGAGACCAGCAGAAAGCTGAGCACTGACAGCGGGCAAAGCAAACTTTGAGGCAGTGGTGGGAGTGCCCGCAGGTCAAGTCACAAGACATGAAGACACCCTCTCTCTCCTCAAAGCACCAGGGGGCACTGAACCTGGGATGGAGTCTGTTGTATTATTTTCTGTGGCTCCAACAAATTCTCTGACTCAAGCATGGTCTGGCACCATCAACATGGTAATAAACAGGTTCCAGACAGGGAGGCCTCCCACGTTTGAGTTTTCATCCATGGGGCTTTGTTCTGGAAGTCACCCCCTGAGCAGATGAAAGAGGGCTTCTGCCATCTTCCCTCTTGGTTGCATGGGCTTCTGCCCACTGCTGGATGAAAGCTCCAGGAAGTGGAGACCACCTTGGCATGATATGAGGACACTAGACATTGGGTTGTTCCAATAAAGATGTCAAACGTTCCCAACCTTCACCATATGCAGATACCTGTAATGCCAGGCAAGCAGACACATGGACACTGCAGAGCCTGTCAGTGTGGACCAATGGCCACCAGCCTAAGGGTGGCCATTCTCTCTTGGAGACCTCTCCCTGTCAGTTCCAAAGAAAGTTCCCACCTTCAACACAACCCAGGGAGGCAGAAAACACCCAAAATGACTCTGACACAGGCTATGTGGAATGGGAGCTCAGAATCTAAGCAGACTCGCAGAGAATGAAAATGGCTGTTCCTTAAGCCTGAGTCTGTTCCTGAGACCGAGTCACACTTAACCTAACTGTCGGAAACACTTCCAAACAAACCCCAAGCCACTGCTCAGGGCTCAAAGTGACCACAGCAATCTCTACTGCCATGGTAGCCTCTTCTTGCCCTTCTCTTCGTCTTCTTCATGCCCACCTGCTCCTGGTCTGGGGCACTCACCCTTCCTCTGGGTTAAGGGACTTTGGGATATTCCAAACCTACCTCAAGAGGCATGAGGCTACTGGCTGTACAGTCTCATCACCACTATCTGCTGCTTGCTCAAGTCCAAGCATCTGTGTCCCACAGTTGCTACTTCTTGTTCAAACTTGCCCGGGTTTATGCCTAAAATCAAAACCTTCAAGAATGCTAGAGCTGACTCTTTAAGTCTGTAAACACTCTTAGTAAATGATTTTAAATGTCCTGTTCATCAATGCCAAATCAATACCAAATCAGTGAAGTGAGACTTCATATCCGAGTTAGACAAAAAAATGGAAATGAAAATCTGTCCTTCCCTCTGAATGTCTGCAATCCCAATAGAGAGAGAAAGATCAAGACAGCACTTCAGGATGTTATGTTTTAGGTCCCACAAAGTGCTTTCACATGCCAGAATGCATCTGTATCTGACATTGACCTTGAGAGGTACTGTCTTCATTTTACATATGACCAAAGTAAGGCTCAGACTGGTCAATTTTGAAAGATTAGAAAGTGCTGCAAAATAAAATGGCCAAGGTCAACACTGGAACTAAGTAATTGGAGCTACCTCTTTTTCCTCTGCCAATGAATCCAAGATCTTAATTAAAATTATTTCACCCTGTTGTTCCTGCACTGACCTCCAACCTATACCACAGTGACGTGGTGATAGCACACAAACATGTGAGCTCACTTCCCAGAATGCCATATGAAGAGACACAGTTACTGAAGATGTCCTATGTGTATGCTGTGCCTGATGTAACTCTCAGAATTCTCTTAGTCATCACCATCACTCAGTGACATCATCGCCATGTTATGCACAAGGAAGGTGAGTGTGGACCAACAGGTTAATAGCACATATTCGATCACACTGGAGCACAGCCAAGAACATGAGATGGCCAGAAGTTTGGGATGTTAGTATAAGGGCATGGTAACGAAGGCAGTGTGGTAATGGTATGACCAACAAATCAATTAATGGAATAGAAAAAAGGGTCCAGAAATAGACCCTCAGTTACATGACCATTTGATTTTTGACAAAGGCACCACTATAATTCATCATGAATAAGAAGGTCTTTTTGAGAAATGATGCTGAAGAAATTGGATATCCACATGCAAAAAAGAAACCTCAACCCCTACCTCACACTATACACAAAAATTAGAGATAAATAACAAAGCTCAATGTAGAAGCTAAACTATAAAGCTTTAATAAAGAGAACAGAGTATCTTCATGGCTTAGGGTAGGCAAAAGTTTCTTAGGACACAGAAACAATAAGCATAAATAAAAAATGATAAATTAGACTTCATAAAAATTTAAAAAATTTACTTAGTAAAAGACCTAGCTGCAAGTTAACAACGAAAATATAAGCAACCTAGTAAAAATCAGTAATGGAGATGGATAGGTAGTTTACAAATGAAGAGCATGTGAATGATCAATAAATGTCTTCAGCATTGTTAGTCAACAGGGAAATGCAAATAAGAACTGTGATGACACCCACTACTCACCCACGGCAATTTCCTGAGAAAGCAGGCTGCCACTGCCAAGTGCTGGTGAGGATGCCCAGCAACCAGAACACTTGGACTTCTGGGCCGGAGAAGACGGAGAAGAAAACGGTTTTGTAAACTGCTCTGTGACCCAATGCCATTCCTAGACATTAACCCAAGAGAAAGAAAAGCATCCATTCACAGAAAGCCCTGTACAAGAATATTCACAGCAGCCTTATTCCAACAAGCCCCAAACTGGGAAGAGCTCAGGAGTCTTGCCACAGGAAAGTAGCCAAGCAACCCCTGGCATGGTGAGGCAGTGTCGAAAAGGAGCAGGCCACTGATAAAGCAGTGGCATGGATGGATCACAGGGGCATTCCGCTGAGCAATGACTGCCCACTGTGGATCCCTCTCATGTGAAGTTCTACAATAGGAAAAATTAATCCATGATGGAGAAATCAGGCAGATTACCTGGCAGAAGGGCTGGGGAAGGGCACAAGAGAAATTTCTGGTGGGATATGAATGTGAATGTTCTGTCTCAATATGGACTTGGATTACACAGGTGTAAGCATTTGTCAGGATTGATCTCATTTGTGCATTTCATTTTACCTCAGAAGAAAAAGAAAAAGTTAGGCTGGTAGGCTGAGAACCTGGGCCAATATTGGGGGAAGCCCTTCCTCCAAGCCTGACCCAGTGGTACCTCAGGCACTCCGCCTCCTCCGCTGGGGCTCTCTTGGCCACACCTATGTCAGGTGATGGGGAGCCAGAGAAAACCTACAGAGGTTCTGGGTACGGGAACCTGAAAGGGAGCCTCACGTGCTTGAGAGTGTCACATGTGACCCACAGGCCCATCACAGCATTCCATTGCAATCAGAAACATCTGCATGGGCACAGGAAGAAATGAGTGGTCCTTCCATCTCCAGACAGGCAGAAATCATTGATACTTTTTAAAATATGTGGTATATTATACGTAACATAAAATTTGCCATCTTCAACATTTTTTAAGTGCACACTTCTATGGCATTAAGTGTATTCACATCGTCAAACAACCATCAATGGAACAGTTTTCATCTTGTAAAACTGAAACTCTGTACCCATTAAACAGCAGCTCCCCAGCCCCTCTACTCCTCATCGCCCACCATTGTACTTTCTGTCTCTGTGAATCCAACTACTCTAGGTACTTCATCTAAGTGGAATCCTGTAGTATTTGTTTTTTATGACTGGCTTATTTCACTTAGCATAGTGTCCTCAAGGTTCATGCATGTTGTAGCATACGTCAGAATTTCCTTTCTTTTAAAGGTTGAATAATATTCCATTGTAGAAATATGCCAGATTTTGCTTATCCATTCATACACTGAGGGACACATGGGTTGCTCCCACTTTTTGTTAACTGCTGCTATAAACAGGGATATACAGATTTCTGTTCAAGGCCTCATGCTCAATTCTTTTGGATATATACTCAGAAGTGGGACTGCTGGATTCAATGGTAATTTTACATTTACTATTTTGGGGAATCACCATTCCTACCAACTTCCCCAATTCCTCACCAGCACTTACTTTTTGTTTTTATTTTTATTTTTGATAGTGCCCATCCTAATGGGCGTGCAGTGACATTCCTGATCCTTTTTAAAGAAGAATACAAGTCTATGCTCCTTTCCCAGATAAAAAATGAAGGGGCCTTTATTTCCAAGATGATTTCTCAGCAGCGGTCTGGGCTTCACAGCTGAGAATAGAGACAGAGAAGACCCAGGGGATGGCAATGGAGGCCGTTTCTCCTCAAAATACCCAACTCAAGTGATTTCCCTACATATTTGCCCACGAGCTTTGGCCAATACACATTTGATGTAAGAAGAATGTGTATAATTTCTGGTTATTAGAAACCAAACAGATTTCTTTATGCTTGAATGTAGAAGGTGAGAAGCAGAGAATATTTACCAAACAAACCATTTACATTTAGAAAAATCTGTATCCAGGCTCGAGGGTTGCAGAACCATTCTCACAAATGGCAACAGACTTGCAGCAACTGGTAGTTTTTGCTTCTATACCACCAAAACTGTAGGAAAATAACCCTTCTGACCACTGAGAGACCAATACTTAGCAAAAACGTATTTATGCAATTTAACAAATAAAACATATTTAAGTCAATACAAAAGTGTTGTGGTTACAATTTACTGACACTCTTTTAGAACCAGACTAGATTTAAATACCTTACAATTCCAGATATTAGCAGTTATCAATTTTCTCCATATTTTGAGTGACTAGATCATTACAAATAAGATTCTAAATTTTATTCTAAGTGAATTTAGCTAAAAATGGTAGAAGTCTGAGAATCCATCAGAAACTTGGGAATAGTGAGCTCAGTTTTCACAAGCCATAGAGAAGATGGCCCTGAAGCCCCTCTCTGCTTTTTGGGGGATCCTCCCCTGCTCATCTTTGTGTAGAGCCCACATTCTTCAGAGCCTTTCAAATGAAACAGGGAGGCCATGGAGGGCCTTTAGTGTAGCTATTGTAAATCTATGATGTTTTTTCTAACTTTACATTAAGGACATCTGTGCTGAAAAGAGTAATATTCTTTAGTTCTTCTTTGGGCAGCGTTGTAATTTGTATGGCCTCAGGTGCCCTAAAACCAGCCAAAGTACAAAAAAGACGAAGAGGTATTTCCTTCCTCTGGGTTGAAACAAATCAAGCAGATAAAAGGATACATTCATAGCAATAAAGTTGGAGTTCACAGTGCAATTCTGCCAACTGCCTGGAACAGAACAAAGCAGAAAGGAACAGAACAGGAAGCTCCAGTGACCAGGGCTGCTGTAAAGAGAGATGGCAGGATGACCGCCAAAAACTCTATCCCCAGCCAGTCTTTGTCTTGCTGGTATATGTTGTTTTTTTTAAATTGATCAATCATGTATATTTAAAGCTTTCTTAAGATTAGACATTTTTAATGGGAGTAAAAATATTAGTAAACAACCATTTTATTTCTTCTCTACCCCTATTCTAGCTACATAGGCCAGTTTAATGGATGGTACAGATATCAGATATAATTTGCAAAATATTCCAAGAGCTGCCTCTTGCTGGATCTGGTGCCCCAAGGTGTTAACAGAGAAGATCTATTATGTATGTATTTTTTAGGCCAATCATCAAATCCAAGCAGTACACATGATGTCAAGACAATGCTTATGATGTTTGACAACTTAAGTGAAGCATGCAATAGATAAATGCTGTGTCTACTTCTATATCTGACCCAGGAAGTATGTAAAAGTGGTTAACTGCAGTGTATGAACACTAATTTAGGCAGCATCCTCAAAGGGTAATTGCAAATAGGACTGAGGTGCAGATGTGTGGATGAGTAAGAATCTTTCTGAATAATTAGATGCTGGCAAGACAAATGAAGTGAGATCACTGTGAACAGTAAGTGTGAGTGAGCAATGATGGTGCAGGACACAAACTATTAGGGGGAGGGGTGTAACCCCCCACCCCCCAGCCCAAGGCTAACATCTTGCCACAGGCACCAATGGAAAAAATTAAGTACATATTACACAATGTCTGCCAGCCTGTTCCTCTGCCAGGAAAAGATGACTGTCTCGGTCTATTGCTACAGAATTTTGACACTGTCCCTGTAACTTCTTTAGCTTTTACCTTAAAATGAACGAGGTTCAAACACAGAAAAAATATGGAGAAAAGCTAGGTTTACCAGATAAAACAGGATGCTCAATTAATCCTGAACTTCAGATGAACAATGAATATTTTAGTATAAAATGTCCCATGTAATATTTGAGACAAACATATGTTAAACCATTATTCGTTATTCATCTGAAATCCAAATTTAACTGGGCACCCCATATTATCATCTTATAGCTGGATACTAAAAGAAGCACAAACTTGTTTGACCTTTCGAAAATCGTCTTTCATCTGGGCACCATAAAGAATGGCAAGGCCACGTGCAGCAAATCTCCACTGGTATTTTACTGTAAATAATAAGTTTAAGGCAGCCAGGGCTGGTCTTCACTGACAAGAAATGTAAGTACGCTGTTTTATTCCCTTTTAAAATTATATATTCCACTTTGTTCTCCAAACTGCCCTATTTTTTGGACCTAAATATAGATATCTCATATATGTACACACACATGTACGTGCATACACATACACATACATGTATATACATACACACCCACACACAAATGCATATGCATGCAGACACATACATATGCACACACATATGTATGCATACACACATACATATATGTGTATACACATATACATGCATACACACATATGTACACACACACACACACACACACACACACATATACAGGTTTAGTATCCCTTATCCAAAATGGCAAAATGCTTTGGACAAAATGTGTCTGGGATTTTGGAATATTTGCAATATGCTTACTAGATGAGCAGTCCTAATCTGAAAATCTGAAATCCAAAATACTCCAATGAGCATTTCCTTTGATTATCATGGCAGCACTTAGAAACTTTTGGATTTCGGAACATTTCAGACTTCAGATCTTTGGATTAGGGATGCTCAGCCTGTATATACACAAATTGAGGAGACTAACTCAATATTTAAAGCATATCCCCTGTGATAACCACTGAAAAACCAAAACCTGTTTTCAGAAACACACTATTGTTTTACAATTTGCCTCTGATTCAAGACACATTTTCAAGCAAAGTCCCAAAGTGATGTTTGGTGGTAATATTTTAAATGCTCTCTCCAATGCTGACTTGTGCCGCAGAAGTAGTCTTTCACAGTTATCCTTGGGGCAGGCCATTTTAGAACCTAAAAAGGGTACTTGTATAGCTTGATCACTTTTCAGTTTGTTTCTAAGCACTCTCCTTTTATGCTCTCGTGTTTTTCATGAACTTACATCACTTTAGATTCAGAAGATCTACACAAAATTTACAGTATGAAATTTAACTCATAATTCTTTTCTCAGAAATCCTTGCTAAGGATATTTTCCCAACTAATTTTATGAGGCTCATTTTATCATGATATCAAAACCAGCCAAAGAGAGTACAGAAAGAGTACCAAGATGCCTCATGAACAGAGACACAACGAACCTCCACAAAATATTAGCCTCTAGAATCTAGCAATATGTAAAAAGAATTATGTACCACAACCAAGTAGGCTTGATTCCAGGGATGCAAGGCTAGTTTGATATTTTTAAAAAATCAAGCCACATAATCCATGCTATTAACGGGCTAAACCTAAAAACTACCAGATTTTATCAACTGTCTCAGAAAAAGCATTAGACAAGATCCAACATACATGCATGATAAAAAACACTCAGCAAACTAGAAAAGAACTTTCTCAAACTAATCAAAGCCATCTATAAAAAACATATAGCAGGCAGATCATGAGGTCAGGAGTTCAAGACCAGCCTGGCTGTTATGGTAAAACCCCATCTCCACTAATAATACAAAAATTAGCCGGGTGTGGTGGCATGCGTCTGTAATCCCAGTTACTCAGGAGGCTGAGAAAGAAGAATAGCTTGAACCCGGGAGGCAGAGGTTTCAGTGAGCTGAGATCATGCTACTGCACTCCATCCGGGGTGACAAAGCAAGACTCTGTCTTAAAAAAAAAGCCATATATATATATATGGCTACTATTATAATGAATGTGCAAAGACTGGATGCTTTTTCCTTAAAATCACAAACCAAAAAAGGATGTCCACTCTTACCATTGCTACTCCACATAGTACTAAAGTTCTAGCCAGTGCAATAAGGCCCAAGAAGGAAATAAAATACATAATGATTCATAAAGAAGAGATAAAGCTATCATTATTTACAGATAACATAGTCTACATAGGAAATCCTAAGGATTCTACAGAAAATCTAGTACTAGACAAATTCATCAAGGTAACAAGATACAACACAAACATTCAAAATCATTTGGCTTTCTATGTACTAGCAATGCACATATGGAAACAAATTTAAACAATATGATTCATAATTGTTCAAAGTAAAATGCTTAGGTACAAACTGAACAAAACATGTAAAACTGAACAAAACATGTATTGGACTTGTATACTGAAAATCACAAAACAATAAATAGCAGTTGGGGGCTAGTAATATGGCTGAATAGGAACAGCTCCAGTCTGCAGTGAGATCAACACAGAAGGTGGGTGATTTCTGCATTTCCAACTGAGGTACCCAGCTCATCTCACCGGGACTGGATAGACAATGGGTGCAACTCAAGGAGGGTGAGCTGAAGCAGGGTGGGGCATCATCTCACCTGGGAAGCACAAGGGGTCAGGGAACTTCCTCCCCAGCTAAGAGAAGCTGTGAGGGACTATGCTGTGAGGAACAGCGCACTCCAACCCGGATACTATGTTTTTTTCCACAGTCTTCATAACCCACGGACTGGGAGATTCCCTCTGGTGCCTATGCCACTAGGGCCCTGAGTTTCAGGCACAAAATTGGGTGGCTGTTTGGGCAGACACCAAGCTAGCTGCAGAAGCTTTTCTTTGTACCCCAGTGTCACCTGGAACGCCAGTGAGACAGAACCATTCACTTCCCTGGAAAGGGGCTGAAGCCAGGAAGCCACGTGGTCTAGCTCAGTGGATCCTATCCCCACAGAGCCAAATTCTGGCTGCCAGCACACCAGTCTGAAGTGGAGCCTGCCGCAGCTTGGCAAAGCTTCTGTAACCAGATTGCCTCTCTAGATTCCTCCTCTCTGGGCACGGCATGTCAGCAGCCCCCGTCAGGGGCTTATAGATCAAACCACCATCTCCCTGGGACACAGCACCTGGGAGAAGGGACAGCTGTGGGTACAGCTTCAGCAGACTTAAACATTCCTTCCTGCCAGCTCTGAAGACAGAAGCAGATATCCCAGCACAGTGCTGGAGCTCTGCTAAGGGACAGACTGCCTCCTCAAGTGGATCCCTGACCTCTGTGCCTCCTGACTGGGAGACACCTCCCAGCAGGGGTTGACAGACCTCATACAGGAGAGCTCTGGCTGGCATCTGGTGGGTGCCACTGTTGGACAAAGCTTCCAGAGGAAGGAACAGGCAGCAATCTTTGCTGTTCTGCAGCCTCTACTGGTGACACAGGCAAACAGGGTCTGAAGT
This sequence comes from Leontopithecus rosalia, assembly GCA_028533165.1. Lineage (NCBI taxonomy): Eukaryota > Metazoa > Chordata > Mammalia > Primates > Cebidae > Leontopithecus > Leontopithecus rosalia. Next base: position 142,720,344 of record CM052653.1, read on the forward strand.
GGACCTCCAGCAAACTCAAGCAGACCTTCAGCAGAGGGGCCTGTTAGAAGGAAAACTAACAAACAGAAAGGAATAGCATCAACATCAACCAAAAGGACATCCACATAGAAACTCCACCTGAAGCTCACCAATGTCAAAGATCAAAGGTAGACAAATCCACAAAAATGAGGAAAAACCAGAGCAAAAAGGCTGAAAATTCCAAAATCCAGGACACCTCTTCTCCAAAGGACCGCAACTCTTCACCAGAAAGGGAACAAAACTGGACAGAGAATGAGTTTGACGAATTGACAGAAGTAGGCTTCAGAAGGTGGGTAATAACAAACTCCTCCTAGCTAAGGAGCATGTTGTAACTCAATGCAAAGAAGCTAAGAACCCTGAAAAAGGTTAGAGGAATTGCTAACTAGAATAACTAGTTTAGAGAAGAACATAAATGGCCTGGTGGAGCTGAAAACACAGCACGAGAACTTTGTGAAGCATCCACAAGTATCAATAGCCAAATCAATCAAGCAGAAAAAAGGTTATCAGAGATTGAAGATCAACTTAATAAAATAAAGTATGAAGACAAGATTAGATTAAAAAAAATGAAAAGAAACAAACAAAGCCTCCAAGAAATATGGGGCTATGTGAAAAGACCAAATCTACATTTGATTGGTGTACCTGAAAGTGATGGGGAGAATGGAACCAAGTTGGAAACACACTTCAGGATATTTTACAGGAGAACTTCCAAAACCTAGCAATACAGGCAAACATTCAATTTCAGGATTACTCCTAAGAGATTTTGAGGCCTCCTTCTACTCAGAACTCATTTTGAGGACCCTTCACTACTCCTAACTGATCTTGAACCTTACTTCACTTATAACATCTCAGACTCAATAGTCAGAGACCTCTACCAAATGCATGCTGAGTCATGACTGAGCCCTTATCCTTTGAGATTCATGAACATTAGAACAGATTCGTTGGACTGGGGAACCCTGCCAGATATCTGGGGTTGGGTGGGGAGTTCATGACACTGGTGTGCTGCTCTCCCAGCCCCTGCTCCATGGCACTGCATGGAGAGAGCTGGTGGGAGAACCAGCAGAGTGGCTGGCAAGGTGAGACCTGGCCTCAGGGCCAGGTTCCTCTGGCTTAGAGCACCATTCAAAACACCACACTGGGGAAAGGGGCAAACATCACCCTGGCCAGAAGTGGCCCCAGGTACCAGTGACTGGACTGCTTCCCACAGTGGTCAGGCACTGGGCTTAATACCGGATGTTACCAGTGCACAGTGACAAAGCCACAGGGCAGTGACTACTTTGGGGAACAGGACACATGTTCACATTCCCACTTCTTCTGTTTGCTCATCAGCAGGATGGCAACCAAGGGGCTGGGTAAGCATCCTGAGGGTCCTTGGACCAAATATGAGTGGACTGGCTGTGACCAACAGGATGAGGGCTCAACAATCTTATTTTAGACTCTAAAGGGAATGTAACCTAATTTAAGGCTATAAAGTGGTAGATCCAGGCATATCCTGCCAAAGACACAGCACCTGCTGCTGCCTGTCCGGGCTACTCAGCAGCTGCACAGGAGCATGTGTGAGAACCCTGCTCTCTTCTTCTATTATCTTCTATGGCTCTGTATTCCGGGACCTCCCAGCTTCACTGAAGCAAAAAGTGGGCCGAGAAGCTAACTTGTATGTGAGGGGGTTCGGACAAGCTCTAAGGAGTGTGTCACTGTACCATGCTCAGGTATAAACAACAGCATCTGTCACCATGAGCAAAACCTCCCGGGACTAAGTTGGGATATAAACTCTTGCATCAAGGCTGGGATTCTTAAAACAACATTAAACACCTTGTAATCGCTTTCCTGGGATATACTGTAAGCGCTCACTTACATGGATACAAAATATAAATGATATTTTGCAAGTTGCATTATTTACTTAAAAAAAAAACATTTTTTTTGTTTGTTATTTTGGCTTGTCAGCGCTTTAACTTGACCAGACTTTACACAAAATAAAGTATCTTTTTAAAATAAAAATGACCTACAGTGACTGGTAATCCCCATTAAAAATCTCAAGACATAGGCAGCAGTTTCTGAAATAATTGCATAGACTATTACAAAATTGAAGCTTAGGCCAGGCGTGGTAGCTCACATCTGTAATCCCAGAATTTTGGGAGGCCAAGGTGGGTGGATCACCTGAGGTCAAGAGTTCAAGACGAGCCTGGGCAACATGGGGAAACCCCGTCTCTACTAAAAATACAAAAAACAATTAGCTGGGTGTGGTGGCGTGCCTGTAATCGCAGCTTCTTGGGAGGCTGAGGCATGAGAATTGCTTGAACCTGGGAGGCGGAGATTGCATTGTGCCGAGATCACGCCATTGCACTCCAGCCTGGTGATAGAGCAAGACTCTATCTCAAAAAAAAAAAAAAAGATAAAAATTAAAAATAAAATTGAAGCTTAAAGCTCACTTTCTAAATAATAGTAGTCTATTCTACTAAAATGATGAAAGGTAACATTATACTCTCTAGAAGTTACCAAGCTTTCTTTAGTGTGAGACGTGCCATGAAGGTAACTGGATTGTTTTTCAGTCTTTTTTTTTTTCCTTTAATAGACATTGGTAGTTGTGGAAAATGTGCTTTTAAGGTAAATGTTCAGGTTTCAGAGAATACCACACACGCACAGGAAATATTAAAATGGACAATAATGCCAAAATATTTCTCTTGAACATTTATATTTCACATTACTCTATCTAGTACATCTCATTACCAGAGTTTCCTAAAATAACTTTATAAAATCTGCACTATCTATCACAGCAAAGGAAAACCCAAAGTCACAGGCTTGCCACAAATTCACGCTGGGAGGGCTTCTGATGGTCCGCAACACCCTGCTGCTGAGGAGTGCCATCACCTGTGCAACATGGAGAATAGAAAGGTGAACCCCCACCAAGCAACAGAGGAGCCTGTGGTCTAGATGGACCTATTAATCATCGCTACAAAATAAAGCACCACCTCCAACCTATCTGCTTGGTACACAGAGGAGGGAGCTGTGGTGTGGCAGAACTGCATGGGGTGTGTGGCCAGAAGACTCAGGCTAAGCTCCAGCCTCTTTTTCTTAGTCACAGAGTCCCTGAGCAAGGCACTCAACTTGAACTTCAACTCTATCACCGGGACCAGAAGAGACTGTTGGCCTTAGAGAGAGTGAGAGGCGCTGCTGACAGAAGACAGAGCCTGGGTCAAACCACGAACAGCCTCAAACATGAGGCTGCTGAGTGGTGGGTGTCCTCAGCAACCAAGTCATGCTCTGAAACACAGCCCTGAGGACACAGGACACAAAGAAGCCTCTATGACACATGCAGCAGGTGACGGTGACAATGTGGCAGCTCCACTCTGCCTCTGCCCATCTACATAGTCATTTCCCTTACTGCCCACCTCAGCCCATTTCTCAGGGACAGGACGTGCTCTGTTAGTGGATGACGCTGGCTGAGCACAGCAAGAAAAAGTTAACTGAGTTGCATGAATGAACATTGAACTAAAACGTCCTCATTTAAATGCAGAACCTGCCTCTGTCAAGACCAGTACTCCCCTCTCAGATTTCCTAGAACAATTGCTTACAAAGTGCCACTGTATTCCTGATTGTCCAAAATATACTCCATGGCCGTCAGAAAACTTCATGGACTCTACCTGGAAACCTTACTCTGCCTTCTACTTGCTGGAAAGAGTATAGTTTTGGAGAAATGGAATATGTTTGATGCTGAAGACTTGCATGCCTGCCACCCAGCAATGCCACTCCTAGGTCCACCCAACGGAAATGCATCCAGATGTTTGGCAAAACACGCTTTAGAATGTCTCTCTTCCCATCTCCACCCATGCTCTAGAATGCCCAAAGCCTTACTGTTCATAATAGCCCAAACTGGCAACCACCTGCATGCCTATCAATAGTGAATGCTGCATATTGCATTGCACTGAGAATTAATGAGCTACAATTACACACAAGGCCTTGTATGAATCTCACACATATCATATTGAGTGACAGGGGCCAAATGGAAAAACATGCATCCGGCATGGCCCCATGTACATAGAATACAGAACAGGCAAATCTCCGCTGTTAGAAGTCGGGGAAGCAGTGACCCCAGGGGGGTACAAGGGGCTCCTGCAGTGTGGGCATGTTCTGTCTTGATATAGGTGTAGATTATGAGGCATGTTCAGTTATTTGGCTGCGTTGATTAAGCTGCAAACTTCTGACATGCCCCTTTGTGCATGAGGTTCTACTGCCATAAAAAGTGGTGCAGCCAAGGGCTAAGAGAGAGGCTAGCAAGAGAAGGCAACCCTCAGGCCCTGCTCCTAGGACTCGTTTTTTTTTTTTTTTTTCCCAGCAGTTAAGCCAGCAACAGGTCAGATTTTCACAGCCAGGAGTGAGGCCGATCCCTCTGATAGCTGGTTTCAATGGTGACTGTACTATCTACTCCGGGGAATGGGGGGAACAGAGAGGACACTGCACAGGCTAGTAATTAATGTATGCTACTTAATGATATCACAAATGCACTCTGAATTCTGACAAGTTTCATTACTCTCCAAATTTACTGTGACTCACCTGTGATCTCCTCAAAACTGTGACAAAACCCTGACCTACTTAGGGCTGGGAAAGTGCCTGTAAATGACATCGCTGCTTCCCTATTTAAAGCATGTCTCTCATGACTTAAGCAATAGTAGAACAGAAGAAAATCCCAAATTCATTGCTGGGCCCAGCATTCCAAAAGATGGGCTTACATTTGCTGCCTGTTGCGAAAACCCCAAATGTCAATGCGACATGCATCCTAATTAACGCTCTGGGTTCCAGGAAGCCATGGGCTTAGGGAATGGGTGAGAAACTGCTGTGCACAAGCCTCCTAGAAGCACTGCTCCCTTACTGCACACATCCAGTCCCACATCACTGCTGTGCAGACCCTAGTCCCCATCCTGCAATGGAAATGAAGAGGAAAGCCAGGCCTGGCTGCCCTTGTGCTCTGTCCTCACAGTGCACGTGAGGAATCGGGAAGTCTATCCCACTGGATGGCTTTCCTAGAAAGGTGGCCTGGACCCTGGAAACAGTCACCTCCCCATCTTCTGGGGGAATTTCTCTTAGAACCATTCTTGTCATCCCAGTGACAAGACTTTTTTTTTTCATGGCATTATAACTCAAGACAATAATTTTAAAAATATTTTTTCTCAAGAAAACCCTACCATCAAGCCTTAATGTAGTCAGTCTCTTGAAAACGTGTTCTGGCAGTGATCCTTATTTTTTGTTTTTGACAGTGATTTTTTCCACACCTATGCTATTTTTCCATCTCTTCCTTTAAAAATGTACAATTTTGAAAAGACAGTCGGTACAATTTCCATTTAACACAATTACAGCAGCTTTCTAGGCCCAAGCACAGAAGCAAGGCAATGTCCACAGCTTCTGCAAACATCTGCAACAACATCACAGATAAGCCCTTGCTTGGCAGAACCCGTGCTGAGCGGACCGACAATAAACAAACCCTGGCTGTGTCACAATCATTCTTTTTGGCCTGTCTTGCTTTTTGTTTCATTTTTTCTGCTGTGCTGACTCAAACTGAACAGGTTCAGGACTAGCAGGGCCTGCATCACATACTGATATGAAGTCCAGCAGCACATGCCTGCTCCCTGAGGGCAGGTTCCGAGCTCTGCAGCAAAGCATGCCTTGATGGCCCCTGATGCACTGGAGCCACGTTTACTCCCTCCTGCTAAAGCACACGGTTTACACGGTTCGCCCTGTGAGGACCACACAGCCAGGCAGGAGGGCCATGACCTCAGGGGAGCAGGGCCATGCCTTGAAGTTTTCCAACCAGCCAGACCTCATTAACCTTCTCTGCAAAGCCCACCCAAAGTTCTAAGTACATATTCACTTTCCCAGAAAATTTGAAAATCAGGGAGAAAGAGTGAACTTTAATCACCTTATTATTTAAAGACACCTTACACCACTTCCCAGAGGCCGAGTTCTGTATCCTCAGATCATGCACAGAAACCATGTGGCCAGGAGACCTTCTGCCCCGCTCTCTCCAGACCCTATCCTTCTCTGGTCCTGGCAGAGGCTCCTTGCTCTGTGTCCTTTGACCTAGCAGCCCAGGCACCCACATTGAGGAGGCACAGGAAGTAACAGAAAAGAGAATCAAGAATCGCACACTGATTCCATGAGACCTCTTCCCCAGTGACATTGGAGATGCTTTCTTGTCCCTGGCCTCCTAACAGCCTGCTGTGAAGATACCTGCCTGTGTCTCCTGGTTCCTCATATACAACTCCCGGAACTCCTGATTCCATAGCCAGTAATGTGTCCCTCAAAAGATGGAGGGTTCCTATACAGAGTTTATTTTACTAAGCAGAAAACATCAAATACCAAAGCAAAGCCAACACTCCCAACCTTCCATAAAGGGAAAGACCTGATGCCACACAGGTGGATGGGTCCCTTGGGAGGCTGCCAGGAACAGAGCAAACCCTTTCTTCCTGTCACTCAGGGCGCTGCTTACTGACTCAGGGACCATTCCGAGGACTTGGCGTCCCCACCTGTGAGCTGGAGACATGGCCACCACTGGCAGAGCTCCCATGAGAATTAACGTGGGACATACAGGAGACCCTGCTACCCCCAGGAAACACAGGGCCTCCTGTATGAGCTCTTCTCTCCTTCACAGCCTGTGGGAGGCACCCTCCATAGTGGGCTCCTGAGAGAGTCCCAAAATAGGCCACCTTCTTGCCATTCAAACCCCTTCTGGTACCCATGCTATAGCTGGTTTGAAAATAATAATTAAAAAGCAGGATTCTTTCCCCAGGCACTGGGCATCCTCTCACCTGCACTAGGCAACATAAACCTGTTTCCCTGACGGCTCTGCTCATACCTTGTTCCGTGTCCTGTTCCTCTCCATCTCAAGAAGGGGAGAACTGAAAAGGCCGTGGAGCCTCACTCAGTACAGATTCTGGCCCCTACTCTTGTCCTGGTTCTGCCTCAGGTTTCAAGTAGGTAGGGTGCACTCTTGTGTACATCAGAAACCACTGGGGTAAGCTGCAGGGGTAGCCAATATTTACATGCACCCACCATCTCTCATCCTCTGTGAAGCTGGCCTCGTGCTGGCTTCAGTACACCCAGGGCCACAGGGGATCTGGCTCTGGACAGGGGAATCATGCTCAGCACTGGCCATTTTTACAGATCTCCACCCCCAACCAGCATGCTGCAGCCCTCCGGGAGACCCTGGCCTGGGGAGTCTGTGACCTCCCAGTGCTCTTCGTACTAGGCCCCGCCTCACACCTCTGCAATGCCACCTTCGGCCTTGCACCCTGTACCTGCTCCAGCAGGCATTCCAGGACCTAGTGGTATTCTAATCCAGCCTAAGCACCTGCCAGGGAGGGGCTGAGTGAGCGTGAAGCACAGAGTACCTGGAGTGCAACGACAGACAATCCACAGACCCATGGGGGGGTTGGTGGCTCCCCTATGCAGGAGAAGGTGTGGGGACTCTACAGGACACCATGCACAAGACAGCCAACACACCTGGGGACTCATGGGAGGCAGCTCTCAAGATGGTGGCCCCAGAGTGTGGGATGAAGGAACTCAGCTGTTTCAAGGGCTGCTTCCAGCTGCTCTTCCCCTACCCTTGGCTGGCTCTGCCCCTCTGCTGGACAGGCTCTTGGGCCTCAAGCCCCTGCAACTCTACAGCCCTGCTCTGCTCACCTTTGTCCTTCAGCGTCTCTCTACCGCCTGCCCTTTGGGCCTCTGCTCTTATTTCCAGTTGTCTGATTTCCTCCATATTTTGCAATTCGGATCCCCAAGGAATCCCACTTTCAGGATATGATCAACATGACTCTTTCCTGGAGGGCTGAGTGCTTTCCACCAGATGGGTACGTCGGCCCACTGGCCAGTCTAGAGCCTGTGGCCCAAAGTGTCTTTTTCTTTTCCTGGTAAGTTTGTGGAAGAAGTGTATGGGATCACACGTAAACCCTTTGGGTATGTTGCCAAGGACTAAGTTAAGAAATCTGGAATGAGCACATATTGCAGAGATCAGAGTAAAATTGTGAACCCTAAAGAATGGGAAAAAGGGGAGAACTCTGACAATGGAACAAGAGTGGGTAGAAGCTGGTGTGGCTCACTTGTCTCCAATGACCTGACAGGCTGTACTGGCAAGATTCATCTACTCATAACTTGAAGCATGTCTGCAGCAAAGCCAGGATGCCCAGCCCCCGGTGAGCCCCCATCAATATACAGTTCACCAACCACCACACATTCAACACAGCGCCATGTGGCCACTGAAACCTCGGTTTAAAAAGAGTATTTATAACACAGAAAAGGCTCAAGAAATGATGTCTGTGACAAGAAAAACCAAACCAGATAAAACATTTTTTTTGCAGATATGATTATTTACTTCTTCTGCAATGAGTAGGTATTTTTTCAAAGAGTACTTTGCTACTTTCATGAGTTTAGGCAAAAAGTCTGTTGAATGAATGACTGGACAACACAAAGCCAAGGGCAGCAAGATTTAGGATAGACTAAATATGGAGACAGAAACAATGAAAAGCCAAGGGTCACCTTGTTGTCCCTTGCTAGGTGGGCGGGGAGGGACCGTCCTCCTCCTCTCCCAGGCTATGCCAAGGAGGCAGGGCATCCTGCTGGCCTGCCATTCCCTGGGCACCCTTGTGAGTGAATGGGCCTGCAAGGGGCTAGTGCGGTATGTCAGGCCAGGCAGAGGATATGATGGGGCTGCAGAGGACCCCTTCCATAAGCATGTGTCCCAGGTGTAAAAACAGTTCATACATGCTGCATGCTCCTGATACAGTTCTACCCATTCCCAACAAGCAGGAGAGCAGCGCCTAGAGCCAGGCCACTGTGCACACATGCCTGATGCTGAAGTGGTACCGAGTACATCACAGAAATGAACAAAGGGTGTGATGATGGTCAAAGAGCAGTCCAGGCAAGGTGGCTTGCACCTGTAATCCCATCACTTTGGGAGGCCGAGGCAGGCGGATCACAAGGTCGAGAGATCGAGACCATTCTGGCCAACATGGGAAAACGCTGTCTCTACTAAAAATACAAAAATTAGCTGGGTGTGGTGGCATGTGCCTGTAGTCTGAGCTACGTGGGAGGCTGAGGCAGGAGAATTGCTTGAACCCATCTCAAACAAAAAAGAAAGAAAGAAAGAAAGAAAGAACAAGACAGCCACTCTCCTCCACTAAGGACTAGTGATGTTCCTTCGCTTTACTACCATGAGAAGGAGGCTATTTGTAAAGATTCCAGGTCACAGTGACTTGGTGATGTACACCTTATTCCAGAGAAGCAGTAAAATGACCTCTGACTCCCAGATGTACTGGGTTCAATTATTGCAGGGCTCTGTGGAGGCACTGAGGGCATAAGGGTTGGCAACACAAGGAAGACCTTGCTTTGGAGATCTGAAGAGCTCTTCCAACGTCCTGACTATGAAAGTCACTATTAACATGGGTAAGATTCACAAAGGCATGTGGATCTGTGTCTTGGGCCATTCTCACACTGGTTTAATGAACTACCTGAGACTGGGTAACTTATGAAGAAAAGGTATTTAATTTACCCGCCATTCCACAGGCTTACCAGAAAGTATGGCTGAGAGGACTCAGAAAACTTACAATCATGGCAGAGGAGCAAAGAGAAGCAAGCATGTCTTACCACATTGAAGCAGGAGATAGAGTGAAGGGGGAAGGAAGTGTCACACACTTTTAAATGATCAGATCTTGTGGGAACCCACTCACTGTCATGAGAACAGCAAGGGGCAAGACTGCCCCTATGATCCAATCACCTCCCACCAGGCCCCGCCTTCAAAATATGGGGATTACAATTTAAGCCAAACCATTTCAGCATGCAACTTGCCCTTGAGGAGTGAGGTCCTTAACTGCAGAGTCCCTGGGAGAATGCACATTCAGTGAGGCAGGGCCATGGCTTACAGGAGTGGCCTCACTGCCTGCAGTGCCGAGCAGGGGAAGGTAGGAAAGGCTTTGGGAAGGGAAAACAAAGAAGGTGTCACATGAGAGGCAGGGACTAGGGTCTTGAAGGGAAGGCCCTGCTGAGCACCCAGGGAGGGGCAGCAGCAAAAACAGGGATAAAGCAGCCATGACCGCTGTGGGATTGAGATGAGGCAGACATGAAGACCAGTCTGCCTGGGGGGCGTCTAACCCCAAAATTCAAGTAATGGTTTCCCAGGTTTAGGCAATACTCTAAAAAGTTCTGTGCTTTTTACTTTTTAAAAAATTGTTTTCTCTCATTGAGCTTGCAGAATTTATGAAATTTCTGTTAGAAATCCACAAAATAGGCTTCAGAACATCCCAGCCATCAACCTCTGAGCTGCCTCTCTCCTTTCTCTGCCCTAACTCAGCAGTCATCTCTTGAGATCAAGTGCTCTTCCATACCCAATGCTTTGCATTTCTTAATCTCGTTGACAGCAAACAAGTAGACTTCTGAAAAATATGGTATGCTCAGCTGTGAAAGGCTGGAGTTCTTTGCCTCTGCCCAGCTGAGACTTCCTGGAGGGGCTGCGTTGCTCCAACAATAGCTGAGCACTCTGTGAAGGGAGCACACACTGGGCACTCTCAGGCCTCGGCACACAAATGTACCAGTTGCTGTCCTGTCCTTTTATGGATCCACTTCCCCAGCTATTTCCAGCTTCAGAGTGTCCCATGCAACAGGCCTGCAGGCTCCCTGGTATGTGGCTGGCCCTGTCCTTCTGCTCACACTCACCACATCCCTGACTCATATAAAGCACTTCCACAACCTTGCTGCAGGCAGGACAATGCACCAATAAGGGGCACAGCTTCTGAAGGTCCTTACCTCAGGGAACCACTTATGTGTCCAAAACCACTAACACAAGGAGTAAACATGCAAAGCAGCCCATAGTACCCATGGAGGCCTGACAGAAGCAAATATAACCTCATTGGTCAGGCATATCTTGAAGCCAAGCTAAAAATGAGGCTGCAATCCAGTGACAAAACAAAAGCAGCAGTAATTCTCCAAGAATAAGGGCCAACAGACCCAGAAACAGCAGTAATTCTCCAAGAATAAGGGCCAACAGACCCAGACAATAACTCCCACCCCACCATCACCACCACCAATAAGCTCAGGGAATAAATGGTTACTCAGAGACTAAAACAATGCTCTAAGGGTTGATTCAAGCATTTTTAAAAGTGATAAAACACTAAGTAAAAAGTATGACAATATTAAAAAGACCAGAGTGATGAGAAATGAAGAGAATTTGTGTAAATGAGTACTATAATCACGAAATCAAAGTCCAAGAGGCTGGTTTTTAAAGCGGATTTGATATGGATTATGTAGAAGGCAGCTTAGTGAAATGGAAGGCAGAATTGAGGGAATTATCCAGAATGTACCATACAGAGCTGAAAGAAGGGGTAATGTGACAGAATGGCTAAGAAATCAGAGGATGGAATGAAAAGGACCAAAAAATGACTAATTGGAGAGGGAAAGAAAGAAAAGAGACAAGAGGTAGCAGGCAACCTGTGAAGACTTAGTGGTTAGTAATGTCACAGAATCAATGTCAGACATGAATTCTCTACTAAGAAAGGTCAGAGAAGCTGATGGATGGATGGCTCATTCTTTAATCTTCCCAGGTAACCCGAAAAGATCAGGAGGGATAATTTTCCAAGATATCACACATTCTGATTGCGCAGGTGACCCTAGGATGTACTCTTTTCCAAACACCAGGTTTATTTTGTCTTTTCTCCACATTTGCAACAGCACCACGATGGAGTTGATCATTTGAACTGATCCTTTGGGTCCTGCTGACTTCTGTTTATGGGGATGCTAGGGCTTGGCTGTCTGGCTTCTCTAAAGCCATAGTTCACTAGTCACATTCCTATGACAGACAATCCCATGTGAAATCTACAAACTTAGAGGCAGGCAGGGAAATAAAAGTATTTAGAGACTTCAGCTGAAGTGCCTTTTAACACATGGCAGACATTCTGCCAGCAACTGAATACAGTGAGTGTGGGTGCCCTCTCCCTTCCACACCACTTGCTGGCAGCAGCACCAAGGACAACAGGCTGAAGGAGTTGCCCACAGGACAGTCTTCAGGGGATGAGGTTGATGAGGGAAATCCTCATCAACTCTTGTTCCTTGGAATTTAGGATTTCCCACTTTTAAGTTGCCATGGTCTTCAAAACTAAGTTGTGCAGATGGAGAAACTGAAAAACTAAGGGTTGTTAACATATAACTATTTTAAATTGAGAATTTAAAACAAATCTCAAATTATTGCAATAAACTATTCCAAAATACAGTTTGGGTCCACGGATTTGCAACTACAAATTGCTTATAAAAGAATACATAAAGTTCACAACTTTCAACTCAATCTGATAAAGTACCTACATGCTTCCTCCATACAAAGGACCAAGTTAGATGTTTATGAAGACAGCTTGTGCCATGTGAGTATGCAATTGGCCAATTCTGTGCTCCTTGATGGGCTCATCTGTGAAGTGGGCTTGAACACTGATACCTGCCTGGCAGTGTAGCTGTGAAATCTGAACCAGGTAATATAAGGAAAGTACTTGGCAATGATTGCTACTCTTACCGCTTAGAAATTACAGTGATAATTTAATATTAATTAAATTAATGATTTAATTAAACGACTAAAGCAGTAAGAATTCACTCAAGGTTATACTGATGAATGCCCAAAAGGTCACAGACTTCCAAGAGACAGGTGGTCACTCCAAGGCCACCGGGACCAAGCAGTATGCAGGGCCAGGCTGCGGAGGTCGGGGAGAGTGGGACAGATGTCCAGGGTGTTACCTGCCTGCCTCCCTCCCCCGCAGGCTACTGTGCAAGGAAGGGCCTGGGTGGCTCTCACTGGGATGCCAAATCCTAATACAATAGCTTGTCTAATCTAACAAAAGGGCCTTTGTGAAGAATTGTTCTGGAGTCAAACAAAAACTCTTCTTGGAAAAGATCCCTAAAGTTACTACACAATGCCCAGCACCCATGCAAAACAGTGACCTGTTTCTCAAAGCACAAGAAGTCCCCAAAGATTACAAGCAAAACCTGTTAGCATCCACACAATCATCCGCAGACAACAGCTTCTCAGCTTCCAGTGAACAATCTCCTCCACACTTTCTTTGAAAGCCCCAGAAACAATGAAAAAGGAAAGGGAGAGAGAAAACTAGAAAGAGAAATATATTCCACCCACAACAAATCAAGAAGACAGACACAACCACAAACCACAAACCACTGAGTGTACCAGAACCAATGCAATCAAGAACAGACACAGCAAGCCAGCATCCACCTACTGAACCTGGGGAGGCACACAGGCCCTGGCAGGAGAAATGGCCTGGCCGCGATATGGCTGGTCATGAAAGGGCCATGTGGATACAGGAGCATGACTACTGGGCAGGCCTCAGCCTGTGGACTTGGCCTTGTACAGAGAGAAAGGTAGCAAATATGGGACAGAAACACAAAGGGTCTGCAATGACAACACCCAACTTAAACCCTGAAACCTAGGGAACATAGCCAGCCTTAGACAAAGGGAATTCATGGGGATTAAATGTATTTCAGACCACAAACTTGAATCAAGTGTGCACCCCACCCTAGCTTCACCCCATTCCCATTCTTCAACAAATACCTGACCCCATTCAAAAGTGACTAAAATCATAAAGCAACAAGCATGAGAATCAGGCACAGAAGAGAGGGTGGGGAGGGAGAAGAGCAAATGCAGATGCCTGAGAAAATACCCATAATGACACAGATAAAGTGTCTTTATAACAAAATAGTTCCCATTTTCTCTATTAGCTTCTTATTACTACTCTAACAAATTACCAAAAATGGAGTGGCTTCAAGCAATAGAAATTAATTTTCTTATAGTTTTGAAAGTCAGAAATCTAAAATCGGGTTAAAATCTAGGTGTTGGCAGGGATGCGTTCCTTCTGGATGCTCCAGGGAGGATCTGCTCCTTGTCTTTTATGCTTTTTAGGGGCTGCCCTCATTCTTTGGCCCATGGTCCCCTTCCAGGAGACACATCACTTTGACCTCTGCTCTCACTGTCACATCTTCTCTCACTCTGACCCAAATACCTCCCCCGTGATGACCTGGGGCTCACCTGGGTTCCCCAGGATCATCTCCCTATCTCAAGGACCTTCACTTAATCACACCTACAAACTCCCTCCTGACATATAAAGTGACATATGCAGAGGTTCTGGGGGAATTAGGACAGACATACCTCTGGGGGGTGGGGTCATTATTCTGCCCACCATAGAGAGAAACTTTTCCCTCTTCTTTTCCAGCTTCTGAAGATCTCCATATGCTATAGCTCTTGGTCCTCCACCTTCAATATTGTCAGGCAAAGTCCTGAAGCTGCCATCACTCTGGTTCTCATCTGCCTCCCTCCTTTTCCGCTTTTAAGAAAGACCCTACTGATTCCACTGTGCCTATGCAGACAATCCAGGATAGTCTCCCTATTTTAAAGTCAGCTGAATAGCAACCTTAATGCCATGTGCAACTTTTTTTCCTTTTTCAGTTCCAATTTTCTGCTATGCATGGTAAGATATTCATAGGCTTTGGGGATTAGGATACTGACATATTTGAAGGGTTGTTATCCTGCCTACCATACTCTCCTAAGAAGGAAAATTAAAAAATATCGAAGAGGTCATAAACCAACAGAAAGAGAAGCAAAGCTTGGAAAAGAAATGGAGAAATGAAAATTAAAATAAATGGAATGGAGATGAAAACCACATTAGAAACAACTAAATAATAAAGGCAGTCAACCCAAGAGATAAGTAAATGAAATAGAGAATATAAAATATCAACTTTATCAAAGAGATGACAGATAAAAGACAAAAGGAACAATGTGCATATAACTAACATTCTTGAATGTTCTTAACAGAAAAAAGGTCACAGATATAATATGAGAAAACTTCTGAAATAAACCAACTCATCTCTGTCAATTACAAGGGTTTACTATGCTTAGTTTAAAAGACAATGATACAGCAATACCAGCATCCAGAAACACTAGGTAAATTAACTGACATAAAAGAAGCACATGAACATCTAGTCAAAAAACAGGCTGGCTTCAAATTTCTCCACAATAACTTTGTGCTAAAAGACAGCAGAAATATCTCTATATAGTTTTGTAAAAAATTACGCATCTCAAGACCTTTATAATCTGGCAAGACATGTTTTCAAGCTTGCAAGAATTCTTCAAGCGTCTGTGTGCCATGAAACATGTGGGAAGAGAACAAGAAAGAAGGAAAACAGAGCCAGGGATTAAACAAACTATACAATGAACTTCAGACAACTGAAAAACAAATTAAAAAAAAATCCTCAAGAACGTATCCACTAGAACTACCAATAAGAAGTCTGATACTGTGTGATCCTAGAATCTATTTAAACAGAGCACTAAGAATAAGTAACTGTGCAAACAGGTTACCTAAGAGATGACCAGTGTTATGCACCTTGACAAGGTAAAAAAGTTATAGCATGAGTAACAAAACAGGGAAATGAATGGGAGGAAAAGGGAGCACTGATATGCAAATTTAGTCATATTTCAACCCATGAGTGAGTGGATACCAACGCTAAACACACCACAGTTCGCAAACAGCAAATGCAAGGTTAACAAAAACAAGCAAACAGGTATTTCATAGTTTTTCCCTAATTTTACAGGACTGAATGGAGGCTGTAGGTGCTCCCCAAATCCATCTCTTGTTCCTGGGCACTCAGCTAATCCACAGGGCTATAAGCTGAGTGGCTGGGGGACATTACTTCCTGTAGTCGGCTTTGCTATAGGAGCTCTGCCTGGGAGCGGTCAGCCCCTGACCACTGAGCCCCTCTCTTATGCCTGGGAGGGGCTGCTACACAAATGGTAGCTCCATGCCGGCCTACCCACACCAAGAAAGGGAGCTTTTGGAAACTTTTACGCTCCAAGAAATAAGACGTGTAACTTAAACTCAGCAAGTCTTTAATTACAAATAAAAATATAATTTAACCAAGTACTTTTTTAGTTAAAATAGCATGTATTGTAGACTAAAAATGTAATAATCTCCAACAGGACTTCTACGCATGTTCCTATGTATGTGTTCAATAGTCTTGGACATCCACAGACCACTTCTAGAAAGATGCACAAGGAGCAATTAGTAGTAATACCTCTTGGGAAAGGCATGGGGATTAAGGGAAGAAAATGACTCCATTTTACCATATGCTCTTTTGTTTTGTTGAACTTATTCTTTTAACTTGTGCAAATACTAGACTTTTCATAAAAAATAAATAAATAAGCAAAGGAAAAAGGAAAGAGAAAAACTAGTAAATTTTTACAGAGCAATGTACACCCTCTGCCTTGCTATGCGCACAGGAAGAAGCAAGATGCTGAGAGTGTGGGGTTTGGGAAGCTCTGTACATTTATCTTTGTAGATGTCAGTATTTTTTATGGAACATGTTTCAGAAAGTTTACACCAAACAGATGGTCACACTCGAAACACCAAGGGCAAAGTAGAGCTCACTCAGGACCGGCTTCTTCTCAACTCCCAGTCACACATGTTAATTAAATTAATCTACAATCTATGTAAAAATTAAAGTGATGACGCACAGCAGAGACAGGTTTGAACAATCCTTTGGTATGCTCCCTAAAAAGGAAGGAACACAAGGAAATTCTGACGTCTGCCCAAAGGGTCCAGATTGTCATTTCTGGCTCTGAGCTCTTTCCCAGTCGGGAGCATCACAGAAGCTGGTGGAGAAGCTTGCTGGACAGAGAGCTGTCGCTGGATCAGTCCCTGACCACTGAGCCCCTCTCTTTTTCCAGGTGACCTCTAATAACTGACAGCCAGCAACCACCAACCACCCTTCTGTTGTCCTCACAACAATAATCCTATAAGAAAAATTCTACAAGATAGCTACCCTTACCCTCATTCCACAACACGGAAATAGAGGCTCAGAGCGGTGAGACCCTTCCTTGAGGATCCTCAGCTCCTGGCTCTCAGACCCAGCTCCCGGCCCAAACTTGTCCCAGTCCTGAGGGAAAAAAATTAATGCACCTGCACAGTTTGTGCTCTGTCCTGCAGGAAGACGGGCTGGGAAAACAGCCAACCAGAGCCCACAGTAGCACCTGGGTCAAGCTGTCACCTGTAAGGCAGATGTCACATAAAGGGACACTGGAGCTGGCAGTTGAACTGCCTTAGCCATGGCCTCCCAGCGGGAGGCACACAAATGGAAAGCAAACGCAGTGTGGGGCCCAGGGCTGGGATGTCTCACTCTTACCCAAGCCAGGCCTAGGCACTTGCAGTCCCCTCTGTGGGCACTTGGGTTCCCACATCTGTCCTCCCCCTTACATACTCAGGAAAGGAAATCATGTAGAGATGGCAAGCTGTCCTGGGGGAAGCCTGGATCCCAAGGGAAGCAGACAGAGGGAGCAAATGCAAGCCACTGGGCAGTCAGTGCAGCCTGAGCCAGGCCCCTCAGTGTTAGGAAGATTGTGACATAAACAGCACACCCTCCAGGGCAGGGTCTAGGTGTGATTCCAGACTGCCCTCCATGCCCTGAAACACTCAGCTTTCCCTGCTGTGCTGGGCATCTCCTGGACCATGGAGGGTATTATCGCTTGATAGCTCTCTTTCTTAGCAATGTCCACCATGGACTTTCAGTTCTGAAAAAGGGCTTTTCTGCTGAGACTGCAGCACTGAACCATGAGCCCTTTCTTGCTATAATGTACGGAGTAGTTCAGTTCCTTCCCAGGCAACTTTTGCAAGAGAGAGAACATTGAAAGGGGACAATAAAATCAACAAGGGAAGATTAACTATTTAAAAGAAAAAAATTTGTAGCAGTACTTTATGCAGAAAGCATGGTTTCCCACTCAACACCTTGGGGACAAATGTATGTATATCACTGTGTCGTGGCACTGTTCTCTTCCCAGAAAGGGCAGACCTTATTCTCCCGCCAAGATAAAATAACAAGGGGCAGGTGATAAGGAGTCTTGCTCAGGGGCAGAAAGGTGGGGTCAGAACGTCCCAGCAGCCTGCTGAGGACCTCTTAGAGCAGGGAGAGAGCCCATAAGACAGGAGTGGCAGGTAGCCAGAGGGCAGTGGTGGCAAGGAGACTGAGGTGGACCACAGTCACTGGCTAGAGTGGTCACAGTCAAGATGTTGAGGGAGGCCTGAAAGCCTTAGCCACGAGGTCCAACGCCTCTTGCTCTACAGCGTGGCTAGTGTGGAAGGCTTTGTTCAAAGACCCCTCTACAAAGGGGACATCCCAGACAGAGAAAATCGAGAGCAGAGGAAGAGGCAGCAGCTCAGCCATGGGCATTTGCCAAATGCCCAAGTGCAGAGGGAGGGGACCCAACCTTGCAGGACAGGGCAGCAGGGATAATTAAGGGCACAAAGCCTCGTCCAAGGAAGACACTATCAAGGAGGGAAAGCACACATTTTCTTGCATGGATGTATAATGCTATAGAGATGCTGCTGCCACAGAAGACGGCAAGCCTAGGGACACAGGAGAATGAGGCAAATATAACAAGAACAACGGCCAGGTTGCCCATCTTGGCTCACATCCCCATCCCGCTGCATACCACTAACCCAGCCAGACCCACCATTCACTGGGCTAGCTGCTGTGTTAGCCTCAGGCGAAACGAATGTCTTCATTTCAGCCTCCCACAGATGTCACTAAAGTGTCAGAGAGGCAGTGGTGGAGTCCACCAGACCATCCATCACCAGGGGAGGGGCAGTCACGTGGGGCCTGAAGACAGGGCACCCCAAGGGTGCCAGTCACTCTCACCGCTGCAGTAAACCACAGACTGCCATCCTCAGTCTCTTCACCTGCAAAATGGGAACAACTTCTCTCCTGACAACAGAGTTATTGGGAAGATCAAGTTAGATAATCTACACAAAAGCATTCTATAAACGGCAAAGTACTATAAAACTGTACAGACATGATGGTATGTTGTATGTAAGTTAACAAACCTGGTAAACAGTTTGATTTCCTTCTGTATGGCTCTACCTCTTACCATTGTTTTATTGTTTAATAATGAAATTGTATTTTTTTTGTTGTTTTATTTTTTAACTTGACGAAATTGTATTTTTTCGTTGTATATATTTTGGTGTATAAGATGGTGTGTTGAAATATTAAATACCATGGAAGAGCTAAATAGAGCTAATTAATGCATGCATCACCTTACATGCTTACTGTTTTTTGTGATAAAAACACTTAAATTCTACTCTTAGCAACTGTCAAGTCTATAATACATTGTAGTTAATTTAGCCACCATGTTATACCACAGATCTTGTGAACACAAACATTTGTAGGCTAGCTATGTATTCAGTTAAGTGATATAAAAGTACCATTTGATCAAACAGCAAATGTCTTACCAGTTCATCTAACTGATGTCTTTCAATTTCCTGCTTTAAGGAGACCAAATTTCTTTCCCCCTTGTAGGATAATGTATAAGCAGGGAAAACGGGGCCGGGCGCGGTGGCTCAAGCCTGTAATCACAGCACTTTGGGAGGCCAAGGCGGGTGGATCACAAGGTCAAGAGATCGAGACCATTCTGGTCAACATGGTAAAACCCCATCTCTACTAAAAATACAAAAAATTAGCTGGGCACGGTGGCGCGTGCCTGTAATCCCAGCTACTCAGGAGGCTGAGGCAGGAGAATTGCCTGAACCCAGGAGGTGGAGGTTGCAGTGAGCCGATATTGCGCCATTGCACTCCAGCCTGGGTGAAAAGAGCAAAACTCCGTCTCAAAAAAAAAAAAGAAGGGAAAAGGAACTTCTAGTCCTTCCTGTTTCTCCTGGACCTGTCTTCTTGCTTCTTTAAAGTTATAAGAACTTCCTTGAAGCCAGCTGTTCTCAACGCCAGAATCAATTGCGGTTTTTTATATAAGTCCCAGTGGGTTCCAACCAAGGCTGTGGCTAAGTTGCTGATATCAGAACCTCTAGGGGAAGTGCCCAGACATTAAGATTTTTCAAGTACCCATATCGTTCCTACAGGAAGTGGGGGACCCCTGGCCTGGGGCCTTCAGAGAGCCAGGGCAACCCCAACTCTGAGCACGTATCCAGCAGTCACACAGGCCTAAAAATGGTATCTTCCTTTCTGAGGAGATACTAATAGATTATGAGGTTTAGGATTTGCCACCATTTTTTAATATAGGAAATTAATGTAAGCAATCATCTTAATTGATCACATGTCTTTTCTTCCATTGTGGATTTTCTTTTTTCCTTAAGGATTGTTTCAAATATGACATACTCATGTGACCTTCCATTTTACATTTTCAAGGTAGTACAACTAATTAATTTTATTCTTAAAAATCTATGGAATGGAAAATCTGAAATTCTTTGAACTCACACTCTGCTGAATGACAAACAAGTCCCATGATAACCAATCAGTGAATTACCTGGTTTTTGTTTATTTGCAACCCAAGCAAACAAAATTTTGTGTGCCACTGAACTGCAAGGTTAAGTAGGAAAGGTTTCAAATTTCATATGAGCAACATTCTCAACTACAATGCTTCTGAACTCATGGGAGCTAGCAATTCTAGAAAGAATAATTAAATTTCTAATTTTAATTCCCTTACGGCTATTAAATGCATTTAACAAACATTAATGGAGAGACTGTTCTGAACAAGGTGCCTCAGAGATGTAATAAGAAATAATGCATGAGCTTCTCTTCAAGGGCTTCAGAGTCAGAGGGAGGAGCGATGTCCACACAACTCATTTCTAATCATAAACACTTGTACAAATGATCAGTATTCTCCTCAACCCTAAACGTGGAGATACATATGTTTACAAGACACCTAATTTTTCCTCCCTGTTCTCTCACAGAATCAAGCAGGGCTTCCTTTCCCCTTGATTAGTCAGCACTTTGGGAGAACGAGGGAATTAATTTTGCACAAAATCATAGAGTTGAAAGGGCTATCAGAGTAGGTGGCTACTGTTAATTTTACACGTTCAGTTAAGACCTAGAGAATATCCCCAGAAAAGGGACCCAAGTCAGCAGGAGGCCTCCTCCAGGCTTGGGTACTCTCTCTTCCCAGACTGGGCCAGGCTCTCTAGTCACTAGTCAATGGGCATGGAAGGAGTCTAATGTGAAAGCAACCACACAACCATCTTGTAATAAACCCTACAGGCTAAGCAGTGGGCTGGCTCACCTGCGTCCACTCCTCCCCTAGGCCCCTGAAAGCCCCTTTTGAGATGATGCATTTCTAAACAAACTGCCTGCCAGATTGTAAGCGGGATGTCAACTTTGGTAGAAGAAACCTTGTCTACCTTTTCAGGTGTAGGCAGAGGACCCCAGAGGGATGTCCCACCTGGGTGCATGTGCCATGTCTGAGAATCCAGAGTCAGTGGGCACTTGCAACCACGTGGACCAGAGGGCTGAGTTCACGTTTGACACCTCTGACAAGGAAGACTTTACAAACAGAATAATCAAGAGACATAGGGATGAACCACAACCCATCCTGGCAATTCCAGGACATGTTTCCAAGGGATTCAGTGCAGCCTTTCAATATGCCTACCCAATAGCTGCAGACCCACAATGTCAAGTTAAAGAGACAGCCAGAGAGCTTTCACTCAATCTA
Organism: Leontopithecus rosalia; assembly: GCA_028533165.1. Taxonomy (NCBI): domain Eukaryota; kingdom Metazoa; phylum Chordata; class Mammalia; order Primates; family Cebidae; genus Leontopithecus; species Leontopithecus rosalia. The sequence goes on from CM052653.1 coordinate 142,741,867, forward strand.
ATAATCTAATGCTGCACTTGCAAAGGACGTACCTCCTTCCTTGGGGGCCCATGTCTACCCACAGATGGCACAGAGACTCCTGTGTCCTTCACCATGACAGTCAACACCAATGGCAAGAGATGGCACGTGGTCTCAGAGCCAAGGACATGCTCTGGGAGAGGCTCTAGGCTCTGCAAAGGAACACACTTAGAGTGGGGGCAGCTGTGAAGACCCTAGCCTGCCATCATGCCTCTCTCAGGGGAAAATGCCAAGACCACCATCTCTGGCAGGACCTCAGGTTACAGTCATTGCCCACTCTCCTCCCTGAAATCTACTCATAGGACCCTACCTTTGCAATGCTACTCTTTTTCCTCTCCCCCACCCACTGGTTTTTCAGGTAAAGGACTCATCTTTTATCGTCTCCAAGGATAAGGAAGTGTGTTCTGTAATGATCTTGCCCAATGAGCCCTTGTGGGCCTGCTATTCTCATTCCCAGCAGCATCTGAGTTACAGGAGACAAAACCTGCTTCCTGGGGAGCTTGCTATCTACTCTGATTGAGAGGAACTTCACTTAGCATTGCTTAACAGAGCCAGCTTGAATTATTCCATTTTCATGCCGCTGATAAAGACATACCCCAAACTGGGAACAAAAAGAGGTTTAATTGGACTTACAGTTCCACATGGCTGGGGAAGCCTCAGAATCATGAGAGGAGGCAAAAGGCACTTCTTACATGGCAGTGGCAAGAGAAAAATAAGGAGGAAGCCGAAGTGGAAACCCTGATAAACCCATCAGATCTCATGAGACTTATTCATTATCACGAGAACAGCACAGGAAACACCGGCCCCCATGATTCAATTACCTCCCCTGGGTCCCTCCCACAACACATGGGAATTCTGGGAGATAGAATTTGGTTGAGATTTGGGTGGTGACAGAGCCAAACCATGTCATTCTGCCCCTGGCCCCTCCAAATTTCATGTCCTCACATTTCAAAACCAACTGTGTCTTCCCAACAGTCCCCCAAAGTCTTAACTCATTTCAGAATTAATTCAAAAGTCCAAAGGCCAAAGTCTCATCTGAAACAAGGCAACTCCTTTCTGCCTATGAGCATGTAAAATAAAAAATGAGCTACTTATTTCCTAGATACAATGGGGGTAAAGGTATTGGGTAAATTCTGCCATTCCAGATGGGAGAAATTGGCCAAAACAAAGGGGTTACAGGGCCCAGGCAAGTCATCTTGGGCAGTCAACTCTTAAAGTTCCCAAATGATTTCCTTTAACTCCATGTTTCACATCCAAGTCATGCTGATGCTAGAGACGGGTGCCCGTGGTCTTGGGCAGCTCCACCCCTGTGGCTTTGCAGGGTACAGCCTCCTTCCTGGCTGCTCTTATAGGCTGATGTTGAGTGCCTGTGGCTTTTCCAGGTGCACAGTGTAGGCTGTCAGTGGATCTATCATTCTTGGGTCTGGAGGACAGTGGCCCTCTTCTCACAGCTATACTATGCAGTGGCCCAGTAGGGACCCTGTGTGGGGGCTCTGACCCCACATTTCCCTTCTGCACTGCCCTAGCAGAGGTTGTCCATGAGGGCCCCGCCCCTGCAGCAAACTTTTGTCTGGGCATCCAGGTGTTTCCATACATCTTCTGAAATCTAGGTGGAAGTTCCCAAACCTCAATTCTTGACTTCTGTGTACCCATAGGCTCAACACCACATGGAAGCTGCCAAGATTTGGGGCTTCCACCCTCTGAAGCCACAGCCTGAGCTCTACGTTGGCCCCTTCTGACCACAGCTGGAGGGGCTGGGACACAGGGCACCAAGACCCTAGGCTGCAGACAGCTAGGGGACCCTAGGTCCACTCCATGAAACCACTTATTTTTCCTCCTGAGCCTCTGGACCCGTCCACCAGAGGGGCTGCTGTGGTCTCAGATGTGGGCTGGAGACAATTTTCCCATTGTCTTGGGGATTAACATTAGGATTCTTGCTACTTATGCAAATTTCTGAAAGCAACTTGAATTTTTCCTCAAAATAGGGTTTTCTTTTCTACTACATCACCAAGCTGCAAATTTTCTGAACTTTTATGCTGTCTTTCCCTAAAACTGAATGCTTTTAACAGCACCTAAGTCACCCTTGGAATGCTTTGCTGCTTAGAAATTTCTTCCACCAGATACTCTAAATCATCTCTCTCAAGTTCAAAGTTCCACAAATCTCTAGGCCAGAGGCAAAATGCTACCAGTCTATTTGCTAAAACATAACAAGAGTCACCTTTGCTCTTGTTCCCAACAAGTTCCTTATCTCCATCTGAGACCACCTAAGCCTAGACCTTATTGTCCATATTGCTATCAACATTTTTGTCAAAGCCATTCAACAAGTCTCTTGGAGGTTCCAAACTCTCCCACACTTTCCTGTCTTCTTCTGAGCCCCTCAAACCATTCTAAACTCTGCCTGTTAACCAGTTCCAAAGTCACTTCTACATTTTTGGGTATCTTTTCAGCAACGACCCAGTCTACTGGTACCAATTTACCAATTAGTTCGTTTTCACACTGCTAATAAAGACATACCAGAAACTGGAAACAAAAAGAGGTTTAATTGGACTTACAGTTCCACATGGCTGGGAAGGCTTCAAAATCATGGTGAGAGGTGAAAGGCACTTCTTACATGGTGGCAGCAAGAGAAAAATGAGGAGGAAGAAAAAGTGGAAACCCTGATAAATGCATCAGATCTTGTGAGAGTTATTCACCATCACGAGAATAGCATGGGAAAGACCCGCCCCATGACTCAATTACCTCCCTCTGGGTCCCTCCTACAACACATAGGAATTCTGGGAGATACAATTCAAGGTGAGATTTGGGTGGGGACACAGCCAAACCATATGATGGCTAATGACTCTTAACTCCAAGAGTCCCCAAGCCACAGAAGCCCTTACATTCTTTTTACCCACACCTTCTTCTTCCTCCACCAAAACAAAACAAAATAAAAATAAGTTGATCTAAGCAATGCCTTGGTTACAACTGCACACTACAGCTACCTCAACTGTCAAAGGAGAGAAACTGAGCTAACGATAAGTGAGACGAATACTGTCTGAAATCCTTTCATTGAACAACTTAGCAATCTAGAACTTAAGAACCCATAGCATACACTCACATCTGCTCTACCACAAAGCCTACAGGATGGCCAGAGAGCTATTCTGCCCTCACAGCCCCACCTAGGGCTGTGCCCAAGGTCATACAACTGGTCATCAATCCAAGTCAGCTGGAAGTATGTCTCATTTATTTTTACTGTTCAGTGGTAATTCTTTCAAGAGATGGTATATTACTTAAAAGTCAAAACAAATACTCAGTTCATACATTTTCAAAAGAAAAAGTTAACTATGTACACCTTGGATGTCAATTTTTGTGAAAGGCATGAAAAATTATACATGCAAATGTGTTACCCACACTACAATAACACACATTGTCTTAAAACCTGAAATCATCATTAGAGGAATTGTGAGGAAATAGGCTGTAACCATGGTATGGTTTTTAGACCCCTGAGATAAAAGGGTACTGCGTGGACTTCAGGGATGATGTAAGGTGATCTAGGGGAGGAGGACATGCTAAGTCCCAGGACACTGTGCATTGTGTGGCCTCTTCTGTAACAAAGACATGGCAGGCTAACCCTGAACTTACTGTGAGAACTTAATTCATAAAAATTCCTAAAATGTGAGTGCAGAAATAATTTGGGTAAATTCTTTGCAGATGGGTGTATTAGCCCTGGGGGCATGAAAACTGGGGTCTTCTCAGAGGTAGCAAGGCTCAACCTGTGTGTACCATGGAGAATGTCTGCTCTCACTCAGGGCAGCCACCTCCTCTTGGGTGAGCTCCTAAACCTTTGTCTCAGTAACTGAGAAACTTAATCTAATCTCACAGAGGGAATGGGTGTATGATCTCTTCACACCAATCCCCAGCACCACGTGAAACTTTACAGTAATCTAATAAAACAAATGAAATGCTCAACAGACAAGGCAATGAATTTCAAAGGTCTAATTTGATATTTCATAAAAGTCAATACTGCATCTTACTCATGTATATTCATTCAGACATCAAATTTCCATTATATTTATAATGAAAATGAGGTAACAATAAACTATGCTCAAATAGAAAATATTTCTTTGGAAGGAGAAACTCAAAATCCTTCAATTCTACAAAATAAGTTTACTTTAGACTTACCTACTTAACTAAGAGAGATGTATTTAAAATTTGTATTAGCATGAATGTGTATTTGACTTTTCAGGATGTGAGATGCTGTAGAGCAGAAATTGGTAATAGCAAGTACTGGGGTTTTGTGGAATCATGCAATTTTACCAAAGAAGGCTTTGGATGCATGGGAGGCTAACTCTCTCCCTTTGCCACAAGGGACCTACAGCTTGACGGGCCAGGCCTCGGCCAGCTGTGGCTGCTGCATGGCTCCCTCCCTCCCAATCCTAGTCTATACTCCCCCACTTCCTGGTCCAGAAATGCTGTGTGCAAACCAGCCAGCTAAACACGCCTCCACAACACAGGCAAGTCATAAGGCAGCGTCCGGCCCTTCTCTCCATTTCAGCTTTTTAAAGACTTATTTTTAACCCACTTCTCCCGTCTGTTACTATGAATGATGAAGAACGCCATTCCAAAAGTGTGATGAAGGCGGTTACCCGCTTGTGGCATCTGTGCTAAGGCCACCTTATTCCTGGTCTGACACACCAACTTTTTGCAAAACATGGCAGTCTACCAATGGGCAAATAAAATTATTTTTTCAAGGTTCAAGGGTATAATGTTTTCACATTAAATATGTTATAAAAAGAACCAGCATATTTTATTCCCATTTTGTCCTCAGGGATAAACACCTTCTAAAGGGATTTGGCAACACCTATTTTACATCTAGTGGAGTGGTCCCTTTAATCATTTATACCATTCAATCAAGGTGAAGAGTCTGGTTCTCAAGACTGAAAAACACGTTATTCCCATTTGCCCCCTTGTAATTAATAGTTCAGCTTTCCATGCAATTTCAATGGAATGAAATTGCATTGAGTATAAGGAAATGCTCAGTCATAGCACTGGGCTAGTTCTGTAGTAAGGCATCTATGAAGCTTCTTTCCTTTTAAAGTGTGATGTTCCCTTTTGCATGGGGGCTCCATGAGGAACCTCAGGAGGAGAGAGGAGTCTTTGGCCTTCAGTAAGACACCCAGATTCTGCAATGACCATCAAAGCATGGGACACATCCATCCCAACTCACCAAGATGGCCCTGGAGCACAAGCTGGCCTCTCTGAGCTCAGTCCCTCAGAAAAGCCTCCCAGGAAACATGTGGTTCAATGACCTGGCACACACTTAAAATCAGATTAAGCACGTTTTAAGTGGAAAAGCACAGTTGCCGTTTTTTCCTTTTCATTTTCTAGGGAAAAATAAAAGCACTATAATTAAATGTTTTTCATCAGAGAAACTTTGAGGCCAAAAGCCCTTCTCATCTCATTTAGGCACGTCATGGGAATAAACGTGGTGCATCAGGAGGTCACAGCCCAGGACTTGCACACAGCTTGCTCAGAGCAAAGTGGCCCTCCCCTCCTTCACCAGGCTTGCAGGCCACAGGAGTTACTTCCTAAGTGGACCCCCGCCCCCTACAATCCAGGACAAGGGGTCAAGTAGGCACTCCTGGGAAGTACCACCACACAGGGTCCCAGGGCTTAAGTCAATCTGGAGTCAAAGCCAGGAGCATCAAGGGTGTGCAGGAGAGGATTTCCATGGGTTGCCCTGGCTGGCACATTCATGCCCTCACCAGCACACAGGCCTGTATTTCACTGAAGTCAACTTTCTCCACTCCAAACCAACACTCTCACTTCCGCAGTCTGAGAAGGCACCCGATCTTGAGACTCAAAGTGTGCTAAGAGCCACCTGCCAAAGACATGGAGCCACTGAAGCAATCTCTCTGCTAGGAAGGCCTACATTCTAGACTCCAGGACCTCAGGTCATTCAATTATGTGCCCCCAACCCTTCCTAAAGTTTCCATCTATTGGAAGACTGGCATGCGGAGTGGAGGGGAAGGGGCAGAGTGGCGGGGTGGGAAACCGGGGCAGGGCACACAGCGCACACACATGCACTTCCCGCAACTTGGCGATCCACTCCCAAGGTGGCTCTGGCACAGCCCACCAAGCCGCGTTTAGCACGCCCCCTGCTGGCCCACAGGAGCTGATTCAACCTTTCTTCCATGAGCCTAAGGCATGAATAAATGACCTTAAGATCCAGAGGAAACAGAAAGAAAATCAGGGCAATTTTGACTTCTTAGAAATGTAAGATGTGACAGTGATCTCTTTTGGGATACCACTGACAGCTCCCAGATTTAAGCACTCTAAACATACAAGGGGAATGAAGAGGCTTTAACGTAGTTGTTTTGAAAGGTTTTAGGGAAATAAGTGACTTATACCTAAAGCCTTAGTGGAAACACTTGCATTTGAAGTTTTACAAGTACTACAGCTAGTTAAACCATAATCGTGGTGAATATCATCACAAGTCTACAGGTGAAAAAAAGAGATAAATACAGGGCCAGACTGGTTTCAGACTCCATTGTCAAAGAGTTTGCAGTCCAGAGCCTTAGAGAACAATCTTCACACTATTGAGGACAAGTAAAGAAGAATCTCTGCACACCTCAAGAGTTGAGTTATAAAGCAACTACACATATGGAGCAGAGTCATCCCAAAGCAGCACATTTGGAGCTAGTTTCTCATCTCACTTAGGCACGCCATTGAGAATAAATGTGGCACCATCGGGAGGTCAGAGGCCAAGAATTACACATGGCTTGCTCAGAGAAAGGTGTCCCCTCTCCTTCCCCACCAAGCTTGAGGGCCTCAGGAATTACTTCCTAAGGGGACACCTGCCACCTATGACCTAGGCCCAGGTGAGATCCGCACATGGTGATTGCCTCACAAAGTGGTGACTTCCATGCATTATCACCCTGAACACTAAAGGCCTAAGTAACCACTGCTTTCCCATTCTTTCACACCAATCCAGGGTTCAAAGACGGAAGTTCTAATCAGATTCCAACTTTTGCATGGCATATGGTGTTAAATTACTTACAGACCCAATACAATCACACTAATAATTTAAGGCATGCTTATTTTAACCAATTAGGAGTTGTCATTAATTATTAAATATGAAAATGTCAATACTTTTGCCCCTTATTGGATATCCTTTTGATGTGACAGGCTTGAGTAGATACTCAGATTGTCTTGGGAACTTGCTTAGTTTTGTTCCCATAAGAATGGGTACTAATGGTTTATGCACAATAAAATAATGGAGTGTTGATCCCATTTGGGGGGAATGTTTACCCAGAACTGACTGTGTCGTGCAGCTCTACCTCTGCTCTCCTGAACCCTCTTTGGGTTTTGAAGAGGCCGTTGAGGCTGGTGGGACACAGAGCTGCTGGGAGGACCCTAGTGAACCTGCCTCCCTGCCTTTGCCCAGGGCAGGCTTCTCTCGGGCACACCCTGGAAGAGGAGGATGGTGAAGAAGGACACCTCCAGATTTTCCTGAAGCAATCAAGGCCTATAAAGATTTAGGCCCCGCTGTCCACCTTTTCCTGGACACATTATCTTCCTCATAATATTTTTAAAAATTGTTCCTCTTACAGTCAACTTCCATTTGCAAAGCTAGGATCCGGCAGTAACCATGTGCATGTCATACATGACTTTCCCCTGGATCCTCGTGCTGTGGATGAAGCAATTCCCTAATCCGGGTCTCACAAGTTTCCTTTCAGCTACTCTTAAGTCTATTCATTCTCAAGCCAATAGACAGAAATAAAAGTCATTTGCACTTGTGTGAGATTGCTGAGTTTACAGAGCAGAGGCAAATCCATTTTATTACAGAGATTCTCAAAGGGCTGCAATAGCTTCACCGGGCGGGAGGAGGATGCACTTGAGCGGTCGTGTCCAATGAAGGAAAGTTTTACTTAATGATGACATCACTGACATCTCCCAAATTTAAAGGAGCACTTAAAGCACCGCAGATGTAATTTTTTCCCCTCCAGTGAGGAGATACTAGGGGAAGGCCTCTGGGTTCACAGCCAAATTCCATTAATGGTTTGCCTGCTGTCCAGCGAGACCCAGCAGAGCCAGCGGGACGCCGGTGCTCGGGGCCGCGGGGCCCACGCAGCCACAGCTCCGGTGCCCGGCGAGCGGCCTCACGCGCTGTTCCGGGCAGGGCCCTGCCCGACCGTCTGCCAGAGCCGCGGGACCCCCGACGCGAGCGCACGGACAGAGGGGCCGGTCGCCCCACGCCTGGCATCACGTTCCAGTGCGGACACCCAAAGGGCTGAGCGGAGACAGCAGCCCCTACCGAGCGGGAGCGCCGCGCCCTGCCCGAGAGACGCGCGCCACGCCGGGCCGAAGCCGGTGGCCCCGGCGCTCACGGGGTCCCGAGCGGAGCCCGCAATGCAGACGCGCCGGCGAGCCCAGCTGGGGCCCGCGCCCCCCGCCTCCCCGCACCCCGGCCCCACGGTCGCCCGGCCTCAACGCCCACCTGTCTCGCCCCGAAGCTCAGGAAGGAGCCGGAGTCGGCGCCGGCCCCGCGCACGGGCAGCGCACCTGCCTGGTCCGCGGGCCCGGCCCCGCCGCCCGCCGGCAGCACCGCGGCCAGCGCCGTCTCACCTGACGGCCGCGTCGCGCCGCTCCGCCAGCCCGCCGCGCCGCAGTCGCTGCTACCCGACTTCCATTTTCTCTCGCTTTAAAGGAAAACCAGATCAGCTGTTTTGCTCGCGCTCTGGCTCCGCGGCCCCCTCCTCAGCTGCCGCTCGCGGTCCCGGTGGCCTCTCCTCCCCCGCCTCCTCGCGCGCTCGGCTCCGCCCCTCGCGCCCCGCCGCTCCGCCCGCGGCCGCGCGCTGTGCCCGCCTCCCGGCTCCGCCCGCAGCCTCCCTGCGCGCCCCCTCGTCTGACGTCACCGGCCGCGTTCGCGCCCCGCCCCCGCCCCGCATGAACGTGCGCGCGCCGCGCCCTGTGTCCCGCCCCCGCCGGGGCCGGGCACGGAGCGCGCGTGCTCGGGGCCACGACCGGCGTCGCGGCCGCGAGCTACGGGAGGACGCACGGCGCCCAGGCGCCCGCGCCCGCGCCCGCGCGCCCGTTCCGGCTCTCCCACGCTCGCCCCTGGGGTGCCCTCTTCTGCGCTCTCCGCCTGGACTGCAGGAAACGCTTAAACAGCCTGCCTTTTCCTGCTGCCTGACCCGTGCCGTCTGCAGCCACCTTGTTTCTTCCCTTTGGCTGGCGCACCCTTCCTTCTTAAGCAACCCAAACTTTCTCCCTCCCAGGCTGTCCAGGCTGCAGTTTCCACGCCCTGCGCTGGGGCCTGTGCATCATGCCTAATGGAAAGCTGGTCCTTTTATCTCCCAAAGAGTTCTCCGACCTTTTCCCATCTTTTGCTTTCCCCTAAAGAGTTTTTCACGCCACCCCTCCAGATGGTTCCCCTCCCAGATGAAGACCTGCTCACTGCTCCAGGCACTTCTCACACCACCCTCTAGATGTAGCCACGCCCCCTTATCCCAAGCAGGACGTTATATTGCAGATGACCCATACCATGCTGGTGTACTTCTTAACAATCTTTATTTTACTTCCACTTTAGGACTTTTTGTTTGACTTTAAACATTGTATGTACATATTTAATAGTGTTCGTAATTTATTTGACTTTTAAAATTAATAATCAGTAAAATTGTTTTTTTGATATGTAATCCTGTGATCTCAACCCTTGTTTGGATTCATGTAACCACTGGCACAGTAAAGAACTCCCTACGTCTGACCTTGTATAGCCATGTCCTCCTCAATCCCTAACTCTTGGTAACCACTGACAGGTTCTCCATTGCTATGGTTTTATCTTTGTGACTGTATCGTATACAAAGAATTATGCAATGTGTAACATTTTGAAACTGACTTTTTTCCCTCACCATTATACCTTGGAGATTCATCCATGTTATTGTGTGTAGTAACATTTTTATTGTTGAGGAGAGTTTCATTATTTGTATCACATTTTGTTCGTCTAGTCATCCACTAGAGAATATTTGGGTGGTTTCCAGCTTTTGGCAACTGTGAATAAATATTCTACAAACATTTGCATGCAGTGTTTCGTATGGAGAAAAGTTTTTAACTTAGTTGGCTAAATATCTGGGAGTCCAATTGCTGGATCTTGTGGTAAATTTGTTTAACTATAAGAACCAAACAGTTTTCTACAGTGGCTATAGCATTTTTATAACCATCAGCAAATGTGAATCCCTTTCCTTCATCCTCGCCAGCACTTGAAATTGGCTGTCGCTATCATCCATCTATCTATAATTTATCTATCTATAATTTATCTATATGTAATTTTAGACGTCCTAATAGGCATATAGTGCTATATCATTGTTAATTTTCAATTTTCTAATGAAAAATTATGTCGAGCTGAGGGAAGGTGTTCATGCTCTTTCTGGGTCCACAAAGAAGCGTAGTTTTAAGGGCAAGAATTTCCCAGCACCATGCCCCGCTCGCATCTCTCTCCATCCGGGAGATTTAACGGTTTATGTTTGAATTTTGCGGGCACGGTAAGAAACTGAGTCAATCACTCCAGCAGAAGTTCTAAGGAACTCCTTTCATTGGCCAGAGGTCTTAGAGAAGGAGGAACAACTCCGTTCATTGGCCAGAGTTCTTAGAGAAGGCGGAACTAAAAGTCCCCTTCTTCCACACCCCTTCAGACTCCATGTTTGGATCCCCTGCCATTAACACTCTTATGGAAGCTGTTTTTCTCTATCCTGGATTTTCCCTCTGGAGTTCCCTTCCACACACTCGTGGAAGCCTGTCTTCCCCTCCTAAACTCCTTCTCTCTCTTTTCCCTTCCACTCAGTGTGGAAGCTGCTTTCCTCTCCTGGATTCCATCTTTCTGGATTCTGTCACTCAGTACGAGAGTTAGCTGTTTCTTCTCTCTCCTTCTCCTGTTTCTATCTAAAATCACTTTCTACAAACACTTTTGAGTCCGGCATTTACTGTGCACTGCACTGTGGTTCCCTCTCTCATTTCTTGAGAGGTCAGGAGACCAAGAACCTGGAGAAACGTCCTCAGGGGAGCTGAGGGCACCCTGAACCCCGAACCCCAATATTACAGAGCCACTTTTCATATGCACCTATCTTCCTTGGTGAGATGTTTGTTCACATCTTTTGCCCATTTAAAAAAGGAGGTTGTTTTCTTACTGTCGAGTTTTAAAAGTTCTTTGTGTATTTTGGATAGAAGTACTTTATCTGATACGTGTTTTGCGAGTCTTTTCTGCCAGTGTAAGCTTGTCTTTTCATTCTCTTAACGGTCTTGTCCTAAATTTAGGGGACGTATCCAGTTTCTTGTCACTAAATATGATGTTAGCTGTAGGGTTTTTTAAGTTCTTTATCAGGTTTAGGAAGTTCTCTTTCTTCCTAGCTTGCAGTGTTTTTATCATGAATGGGTGTTGGGTTTTGCCAAATTCTTTTTCTGCATCTATTGATATGGTCATGTGATTATATTTTCTTTAGCTTGTTGATATGATGGGTTACAATGATTGATTTTCAATTGAGTTTCAAGGAACCAGCCTTGCATACTTGGGTCAAATTCTACTTGGGCATGGTGTATAACTGTTTAATACATCGTTGTATTCAATGTGCTAATATTTTGTTGATGACTTTTGCATCAATGTTCATGAGAAATATATGTCTATAGTTTTCTTTTTGGCAATGTCTTTATCTTCTTTTGGTATGCAGGTAATGCTGGCCTCATCAAATGGGTTAAGAAGTAATATTTACTTGTATTTTCTGTAAGAGATTGTAAAAAACACATATAATTTCTTCCATAAATGTTTGGTAAAATTCCCTGGTGAAAGTATCTGAAACTGAAACTTTATTAATTATTGATTCTATGTCTTTGTAGATATAGAGCTATTAGGTGATCTATTTGCTTTTGTGTACTTGTATCTTTCAAGGAATTGGTCCGTTTTATCTAAATATTCAAATTTGTGGGTATAGAGTTGTTCATCATAAACCTTTATTATTCTTTTAGTATTTATGAAATTAGTATGGATGACTCCTCTTTCATTTTTTAAAAAATATTGGTAAACTATCCCCAGTGTCTTTTTTTCTTGGTTAACCTTTATAGGTTCATTAATTTTAATCATCTTTTCAGCTTTTTCTTTGTTTTATTGTTTTTCTTTTTCTATTTTCAATTTCATTCTCTAATTTCTCTTTATTCTGCTTGTTTTAGGCTTAAATTGCTCTTCTTTCTCTGTTATCCAAGATGACAATTTAGGTTGTTGATTATGGATTTTTCTTATTTTCAAATGTATTCATTTACCACTGTAAATGTCCCTGCTTTTACTGCATCCCAATAATTCAGAAAAGTCGTATTTTAATTTTTATTTAGATTAATATGTTTTTAGTTATTCCTGAGATCCCTCTTTGACCCAAATGTTACTGAAAAATGGGTTGTTTAGTTTCCAATAATTTGAGACTTTTCAGTTACCATTCTGTTCTTGATTTCTAGGTTAATTCCATTGTGGTATGAATACATCATATAATTTCTATTTTTCTTTAACTTGATAAGGTGTGTTTTATAGATCAGAATGTGGCCAGTGTTGGTGATTATTCTATGCCAACTTGAGAAGAATGTGTATTGTGCTGTTGCTAGTTCTACAAATATCAATTAAAGAAAGTTGATAATACTGTTTAGGTCAATTATATACTTACTGATTATTTGCTTATGTGATCTTATCAATCATGGATAGAGAAATGTTGAAGTATCTTATGATACTTGATTGGTCTGTTTTTTCTTTCAGGTTTATCACTTTATCCTCATATATTTTGACATTTTGTTGTTAGGCACATGCGTATATAGGATTATTATGTATTCTTGGAGAATTAGCCCCTTTATGATTATGAGTTTCTTACCTATCCCTCCCCCAACATCCCTAATAATTTTTGTTTCCCTTAAGTCCTTTTTATCTGAAATTAATGTAGTGACTCCAGTTTTCTTTTCTTTTTTCTTGAGGAGTTTCGCTCTTGTTACCCAGGCTGGAGTGCAATGGCGCGACCTCGGCTCACCGCAACCTCCGGCTCCTGGGTTCAGGCAATTCTCCTGCCTCAGCCTCCTGAGTAACTGGGATTACAGGCACGCGCCACCATGCCCAGCTAATTTTTTTTTTTTTTTGCATTTTTAGTAGAGACGGGGTTTCACCATGTTGACCAGGATGGTCTCAATCTCTTGACCTCGTGATCCACCCGTCTCAGCCTCCCAAAGTGCTGGGATTACAGGCGTGAGCCACCGCGCCCTGCCTCCAGTTTTCTTTTGATCGGGGTTAACATGGTATATCTTTCTCCATCCTTTTACTTTCAACCAAAAAGAGACTTTGTATTTAATGTCGACAGGATATACATGGATCTTGTTTTGTTATCTACTCTAGCAATCTCTATCTCTTAATTGGTGTATTTAGACCATTCACATTTAATTGTTGATCTATTTGGATTAGTAACAATCATATTTGTGTCTGTTTCCTGTTTTTTGTCAGTAGTGGCTTTCTCTCTTTTTTTTTTTTTTTGCCTTCTCTGATTTTAATTGAGCATTTTGTATGGTTCCATTTTTATCCTGTCTTAAAGAGTATCAATTATACTTTTTAAAATAATTTTGTAGTGGCCATTCTAGAGTTTCTTTTTTCTTTGCTTTGCTTCTTTTTTAAGATGGGGTCTGGCTCTGTTGCCTAGGCTGGAGTGCAGTGGTGCCATCTTGGCTCACTGCAACCTCTGCTTCCTGGTCTCAAGCCATCCTCCCAGCTCAGCCTCCTGAGTAGCTGGGACTACGGGTGCACACCACACCCACCTAATTTTTGCAGAGTTAGGATTTTGCCCTGTTGCCCAGACTGGTCTCAAACTCATTAGCTAGAGCAGTCTGCTGCCCTTGGCCTCCCAAAGTGCTGGGATTACAGGTCTGAGCCATCATGCCCAGCCTAGAGTTTCTAACATAGATTTTCTTCTTTTACTAATATGTGTCCGCCTTAAATCACGGTATTGTTTCACATGTAATGTAGGTACCTTATAAAAGTGTGTTCTCAGTCCTCCCATTCCTCATGGCACTGCTGTCAGTCTTTTCTCTTATCCGTATGCTACAATGACCTGTTACTATTATTGATTTAAATAAGAAGTTATCCTTTAAATTATTAATAAAAAGAAAAAGTATTTCATCTTACCTACATTTATTACTTCTTCATTTATTACTTTCTTAATGTAAGATCCAAGTTTCTGACCTACCTCATCTTCCTTCTGTCTGAAGAAAATCTTCTAACATTTCTCGAAGGACAGTTCTGGTGGTAAATTGCAAGAAATAAGCAAGTCCTTATTTCTCCTGAATTTTTAAGAATAATTTTTCTAGATACAGATTCTTAGTGGTTTTTTTATTTTTTTTGGTCTTTCAAACCTTTAAATATCTCACTCCACTCTTTTCTTGTTTGTGTGGTTTCTAATGAGAAATTGCTTGTGTTTCTTATCTTCTCTCCTAGGTTCTTGTGGCTGCTGGTAATCTTGGACATTCTCTGGTGTTTTGGATGGAATGTAGATTTTCCCAAAAAATTCATATGTCGAACCCTAGCCCCAAATGTGATGGTATTTGGAGATGAGACCTTAAAAATCAATTAGGTCATGAGGGTGGGGCCTTGGTTTGGTTGGATAAATACTGTTAAAGAAGAGCCCCCAGAACACTTGATCGATCAGTCTCTCTCTCTCTCCGCCCCCCCACACACACCAAGGAAGGCCGTGTAAGCACACAGTGAGAAGGCAGCTGTGTAGAAGCCAGAAAGAGACCTCAAGCAGAGCCCCTTATTGTGTTGGCACACTGATCTAGGACCTCCAGCCTCCAGAACTGTGAGTAAATAAACTTCAGCTGTTTAAAGCACCTGTTCTGTGATATTTTGTCATGGCAGCCAGAGAGGACTAATATACTTAGCATCGAGATGCGTCATTCCAGTGTCCGGGCCCATCCTCTCATCCCTTCTCTCTGGGTGCTTTCCTTTCCTTTCTCTTGCAGGAACACTGGCCATTGGATTAGAGACCTATCCCAGGTCATCCAGATGATTTTATCTTAAAAACTGTTACATAGGCTGGGCGCGGTGGCTCAAGCCTGTAATCCCAGCACATTGGGGGGCCGAGGCGGGTGGATCACGAGGTCAAGAGATCGAGACCATCCTGGTCAACATGATGAAACTCTACTAAAAATATAAAAAGTTAGGTGGGCATGGTGGCGCACACCTGTAACCCCAGGTACTCAGGAGGCTGAGGCAGGAGAATTGCCTGAACCCAGGAGGCGGAGGTTGCGGTGAGCCGAGATCTCGCCATTGCACTCCAGCCTGTGTAATGAGCAAAACTCCGTCTCAAAAAAAAAAAAAAAAAAAACTGTTACATAATTTTAGCAGCAAAGACCCTGTTTCCACAAAGGTTATATTCACAGGTACTGAAGGGTAGGACTTGGGCATGTCTCTTGGCAGGAGAGGAGAGACAGTTTAACCCACTACAAATGGAATGGAAATAAATAGTTTCATAGGGGTGAAATCTAGTGACTTCATGGTGAGAGAACAAGACACATTTTCCTGTCATCTTCAATGTATTGGGAGGGCTGGAGATGAGAGTGCTTTTCAGTTGTCTCCACGGCAGAAAGAGGTCATGCATTGATGACACTGACAGATATGTCTCTGACTCCTTGATAAGAAGAAAGTTAAGGAGCATTATTTTAACGAAGGCATCAGTGATGAACTACATTAAAATAATACTGATGCTGTGCACCTGATGAAAACCACCAACTGGTGGGAGTGTCAATTAGTTCAACCACTGTGGAAGACAGTGTGGCGATTCCTCAAAGACTTAGAAATAGAAATTCCATTTGACCCAGCAATCCCATTACTGGGTATACATCCAAAGGACTATAAATCGTTCTGCTATAAGGACACATGCATACGAATGTTCATTGCAGCACTGTTTACAATAGCAAAGACCTGGAGCCAACCCAAATGCCCATCCATGATAGACTGGACTGGGAAAATGTGGCACATATACACCATGGAATATTATGCAGCCATCAAAAATGATGAGTTCGTGTCCTTTGTAGGGACATGGATGAATCTGGAGAACATCATTCTCAGCAAACTGACACAAGAACAGAAAATGAAATACCGCATATTCTGACTCATAGGCGGGTGTTGAACAATGAGAACACGTGGACACAGGGAGGGGAGCACTACACACTGGGGTCAGTTGGGGGGAATAGGGGAGGGACAGTGCGGGGTGGGGAGTTGGGGAAAGATAGCATGGGGAGAAATGCCAGATATAGGTGAAGGGGAGGAAGGCAGCAAATCACACTGCCACGTGTGTACCTATGCAACTGTCTTGCGTGTTCTTCACATGTACCCCAAAACCTAAAATGCAATTAAAAAAAAAGACACCACCAGCTGAATAGAGAAGTCTGAGAAGAAGCCAGCGTATTGATTTGGAACCTTCCTAAGTCCTCAGATAAAGAGAGAGCAACTAATAAAATAAACCAAATACACTTATCATATCCAAAATACCAGTGCCAGAAAGGATGGAGACAAGCCACAAAGAAGTAATAGCCCAGTGCAGTTTCCAAAGCTGTGCAAAGAAGTGAAGGGAAGAAAAGGAAAAAGATAACTGTAGGTTGATGTAAATCCCTTCCAGTTCTTTCTTACTAAGAGTATCATACATGTGTGTTGACTTTGAAAGCAGTTTACTGGCTGGCCATGGTGGCACACACCTGTAATCCCAGCACTTTGGGAGGCCCAGGTGGGTGGATCACCTGAGGTCAGGAGTTCAAGACCAGCCTGGCCAACATGGTGAAACTCCACCTCTACTAAAAATACAAAAATTAACTAGGGGTAGTGGCGGTCACTTGTAATCCCAGCTACTCAGGAGGCTGAATCAGAAGAATTGCTTGAACCTGGTGGGTTCAGGTTGCAGTGAGCCAAGATCACAACACTGCACTCCAGCTTGGGCAACAGAGCAAGACTGTCTCAAAAAACAAAAGCAAAAAACAATTTTACTGTATAATTAACATACGATAAACCAAACATACTTAATATGTACAGTTTGATGGATTTTGACATATACATACACTCAAGAAACCATCACCACAATCCAGGCTGTGAACATTTCCCTCACTCCCTAAGTTTCCTTGTGTCCCTAAGTCATTCCTTCCTCCAGCTTCTCCCAGCTCTTCCCCCTCCCTGTCCCCAGAACACTAATGATCTGCTTTCTGGTGTTGACAATTTTAAGAATACTTTTTCTGCGTTCATTGAAATTGTTTTTCTCCTTTAATATTTAATTAATAATGTCATTGCATACTATTTTCTAATGTTGATGCATACTATTTTAGACCTCCTTTACTAATGTTCTGCTTAGACTAATAGCATTTATATTTGTGAATAAGATTGGCCTATGGTTCTTTCTCACGATCCCTGCTTTTGATATCAAAGTCATACTAGATGCATAAAATGAGTTGGTGAAGATATCAGTCAGGATAGGTTAGGTTATAAGGCATAACAAAAGAGACTGAAAACCTCAGTTAAAAACAAAAAAAGTGTATATTTCTGGCTCTTGTTATGTATGCATCACTGATGGTATCTATGCTCCTCATAGGCACTCGGGACCCACATGAGCTCCATTGTACATGTCTCCACCACTGCTACGAAAGGCAGAAGAGAGCATCATGAACCTCGCAGTGGCTCAAGGCCATTTCGCTTCACGTTTTATTTGCCAAAGCAAGGCAGACAGCTGTGACTTCTTACCAGGTGAACTTCCCTGATGACTATCACCATCTGCCCTTCTGTCACCGAATACCCAGTTCTGTCTTCTTTCTCTGCACAGGAAAGCACACTCCCTCCCTCCCCAGAAGAGGCACCGCAAGAGTCCTGTCCAGTCATTAAATCCAGCTCCAAGTTCAGGAGCTCTAAGTGTGACCTGGGGCCTTTTCCTCAGGTCCAGATGTGGCTCTCCTTTGACTGGAGACCTGTGGGCTGAAGTGACAAGCTGCCTCTTTCCACTTCACTCCTCTGTCTCTCTACCTTTCTCTACCCTGCTCTGGGCCGTGGGTTGCCAATCTGCATCAAAAGCCTCCCTTCTTCTCTGGCTTCCCCGTGGGTTTGGCAAGAGATGAGAAAGAGAAATCTGAGTGAGGTCAGGTTGCATATCAACTTTGCTCCTCATCTGCGAGATGGCCGTTGGCTGGTGACCTAGCTGAATCTGGCCTAATTTCCAAGGGGATTGAACCTGCAGTCCACCTTGCCTGAAAGGAGAGCTCTACACTGCATTTATATCTACTCCAAGAAGCATGGCTTCTGTTTCTCTGGCATTTGGAGGTGAGGCCTTGTTCATATTACCTTGGGAGGTAATGTGAACAACATGGAAATTACTACTTGTTGAGATTGAACGCCACAACTACTTATTGGACATTTTATATCATGTGCTTATTAAACTATCTGAGGACTTATTTTTGTTATTTCTTTTCATGGTGCCATTTGTTTACAGTACAAATACAGATCATGCAAGTATGATTCAATGAGTTTTGTCAAATGTACACATACATATAACCCATACCCCTATCAAGACGTAAAACATTTTCATCACCATGGAACCTTCCTTTTTCTTATTCAAGATTTATTTTTATTCATCCTCAATCTTTGGATTTCTGTACACTTTAGAGTCAGCTTTTTCATTTCTACTAAAATATCTGCTGGGATTTTTATTGGCACCGTCTTTGATTCTGTAGATCACTTTGAACATACTAAATATATTGTAATCCTAAACATACTGAATCCTCCAACCTATTAACATGATATATGCATAATATATGTATTGAGGACTTCTTTAATTTTTCTAAAAGTGTTATATAGTTTTCAGTTTATAGGTCTTACACATATTTTGTTAAATTTATCCCTAAATATTTACCTATCCCTAACTACAGTAAGTGGTATATAAATGCTAATTTTTCGAATTATTTCTGCTAGCATGAAAAAATACACTAGATTCCATATATTGACTTTGTATATTGCAGTCTTGCTAAATTTACTCATTATTTGATTTTTTTTCTTGTTGTGGATCTCTTAGGATTTTCTATTAATACATGGGTAATCATGTCATCTGTGAGTCAAGGCAGTTTTACTTTTCTTATTTCCAGTATTTGTGCTGTTATTTCTTTTTTATGTCTTAATGTACTGGGTAGGACATCTAGTACAATATGAAATTGAAGCAGTAAACATGTATTTTGCCTGTTTTCAACTCTTATGAAGACAACATTTGTTTTCTCTCTCACCATTGCATATGTTGGCTGTAGGTTTTTTCTAGAGACTGTTTATTAAATTGGAAAATTTTTCTTCTATTTTTACTTTGCTGATGTTATACTATGACTAGGTACAAATTACTGTCAAATACTTTCTCTACATCTATTATGATGATTTATGATATTTTCTCCTTTAATCTGTTAATGTGATAAAATACATTGATTTTTCAATAGCTAAACCAGCAATGCATTCCTGGGTACACTCCTTATGTTTATGATGTATTTTTAAATTTGATAGGGTTAATTTCTGTTTTCGCTTTTCTTTCTTTTCTTTTCTTTTCTTTTCTTTTTGAGATGGAGTCTCTGTTGCCCAGGCTGGAGTGCAGTGGCACAGTCTCGGCTCTCTGCAATCTCCCCCTTCTGGGTTCAAGCAATTCTCCTGCCTCAGCCTCCTGAGTAGCTGGGACTACAGGTGCATGCCACCATGTCCAGCTAATTTTTGTATTTTTTAGTAGAGACAGGTTTCACCAATTTGGCCAGGATGGTCTTGATCTCTTGACCTCATGATCCACCTGCCTTGGCCTCCCAAAATGCTGGGATTACAGGCGTGAGCTACTGCGCCCAGCCTGTTCCAGCAACCTTAAATGAAACTGACTTGAAACCATTTCAAAATGAAATCCAGCCTCTCCGTTCTGTACGTTTGTCTATTAGTCTGTCTTCATGCCAATACTGCACTGTCTTGATTACCGTTGCAGTATATGAAGTCTCGACATCAGGTAGAGTAAGGCTTCCAATTTTTTTTAAATTATTTTTCTTGTTTATTTTTATAAAGGGCCATTGCATTTTTATACAAATTGTAACATTATCTAGTCAATTTCTTTTTAAAGATTTCTAGAATCATTAATCTATATATCAATTTAGGGATATTTGACACATTAACGATATTGTGTCTCCTGTTTCTTAAGAGGGGCTTGCCAAGATTTGTATTTTAGTTGATTTAAGTTTCTTTGCATTCTTAGCTCTCTATGATTTTGTAGGTTGTTTGGTTTCTTACCTTGTACTTTTTATGTCTGTGGTGACTTTCTTTATCCTAAGTAGAAGCAGAAGCCATGCTATTATTTTTCTATAGTATATTTTTAGCTTTGGATTCAAATGCTCTATTTCTTCTTTTTAAAATTTGTTTTTACTATTTTCTTTATAAAATAGCTTTATCGCAATATATTTGAAGTGCAATACTGTACACATTTAATATGTACAGTTTGATAAGTTTTAATGTAGTAAAATGGGAGTCGTTTTCCCTTATTCCCCTCGCAGAGCATGCCATGCGGGGAGCATGGAGACAGGCAGGTTGTGGGAGGCGTGGAGCTCTGACCCCATGGCAGCCCTGGGTTTGAGTGTTTACAGCTTTCCAAGCCCCAGTGGATGTGGGTTCTAGTGTCCTCTTTCAGCTTAACTGTCAGCAGGCAGCTTGTGTTAATCAGATCAATTAGATCCTTTGCCTTATCCCAAGGATAGAGAGCTTTCTGCATCCTGTGCTCTTGCCCTAGTGTACCAGAAAATCGGATCACATGTGGGCTTGCAGAATGAGTGCAAGGTTTTATTGAGTGGTGAAGGCAGCTCTCAGCAGACGGATCAGTAGCCAGAAGAGGGATGGAGCGGGAAGGTGGTCTTTCATCAGAGTCCAGGCGCTCCATGGCTGGGCTCTCTTCTGACCGCCTTCAGCTGAATTTCACTCGGTGACCATGTCGCTCCGCCATCGATGGCCTGCCGGCATCTGTCGGTGTGTTCTTTTGCCAGTGTGCTCCTCTCTACGTGCAGCCGCTTGTATCTGCCTGTTAGGGCCTCGGGGTTTTTAGAGGCACACGATGGCGGGTGAGGCGGCCAGAGTGGTCTTGGAAAATGCAAGTTTGGGCATGAAAAACAGGAGTACCTGTCCTCACTTTGGTCCGTGGGCATAGGCCTGAGAGTGGAGCCCTTGACAGGGACCACACCCTCCTTCTCTACCCAGCACTTCCCTGCCCTGCTCCTTTATCAATAGTATACACCTCTTAAGCTATTATCCCATTCAAGAGAATGAATATATATGATATTCTCCAATATTTCTTGATGTCCATTTTCAATCACTCCCTCTAATACCATTGCCCCTGTATAGAGGCAGCCACTGATCTGCTATAACTGTGTATTGGTTACATTTTTTGGAATTTAAATAAAATTCTGCTTCCTTCACTGGGCATAATTATTTGAGATTCATCTGTGCTGCTTCATGGATTATTTGTTCATTGCTTTTGTGCCTGAGTAGTATTGCACTGTATTAATATACCACAGACTGTTCTATTCAACCATTGAGGGGAATCTGGGATGTTTCTGAGTTTGAGGCATTAAAAATATGGCTCCTATAAACATATCTGCTCATGTCTTTATGTGGATGTATGCTTTTATTTCACTTGGGTAATACATTCATAGGAATGAAAAGACTGAAGTACATGATTTATTAATTAAGAGATTCTCAGATGTTAAATCTACCTTGCAATGCTAGGATAAATCCAAACTGTCCAGGCATATAATCTCTATTATGCAGTGCTACATTTGGCTTGCTCACATTTTGTCAAAGATTTTTCTGAATTTATGAAATAGATTGATCTGTAGTTTTCTTTTCTTGTAACCTTTTCGCCTGGGTTTGGCATCAGAGTATTTCCAGTCTCATAGAATCAATTGGGGAATATTCCTTTCTCTTCAATTTTTTGTAAGTTTGTGTAGAATTGTTTAACATCCCCTTTGAGGGCATTTAAGCTTAGAGGTATTTTCTGTGTGTTTGTTTTAAGGATGTCAAGTATAATATTGTTTTAGTAGTAGATAGATAATTCATATTATCTATTTCTTCTTCAGTAACACTCTAGTTTGTGTATTTTTTTTTTTTTTTGAGTCAGAGTTTCGCTCTTGTTACCCAGGCTGGAGTGCAATGGCGCAATCTCAGCTCACCGCAACCTCCGCCTCCTGGGTTCAGGCAATTCTCCTGCCTCAGCCTCCTGAGTAGCTGGGATTACAGGCACGTACCACCATGCCCAGCTAATTTTTTGTATTTTTAGTAGAGACAGGGTTTCACCATGTTGACCAGGATGGTCTTTATTTCTTGACCTCGTGATCCACCCACCTCAGCCTCCCAAAGTGCTGGGATTACAGGCTTGAGCCACCGCGCCCAGCCTAGTTTGTGTATTTTAAAAAATATTGTCCACTTCATCTAACTTGTCAGATTTATTAATATAAAATTATTCTAAAATTCATGATTATTTTGCATATCTATAGATCTGTAGTGACATCCTGTGTCTCATTCCTGATACTGTAATTTATGTCTCTCCCTCTTTTCCTGATTCATCTGGCTGGTGGTTTACAGTTTTATTAAGCTTCTCAAAGAACAAACTTTTTATTTTATTGACTTACTTCTATTGCTTTGGTTTTCTGTTTCAGTGAGTGACACCTTTATCTTTTGATAATTTCAACTGTTCCATGTATTTTCCATTTCATTTGCTTTATTTTTCCCGTTTTCCTAAAATGTACTCTAAGGCCATGGGTTTGAGGCAATTTCCTTTTCTAATTTAGTAGTGGAAGCCCTCAAATTTGACGTTCTTTATTTTCATTCAATTTATACTTTCTCATTTCCCTTTAGCGTTTTTTTCCTTGATTTGCATTCTTTAGCAGAATGTTACTTAGTTTCTAAATGTTTAGGAATTGATTTTTCCAGAGGTCTTTCTGTTATGCCTTTTTAGTTTAATTGCTTTGTGATTAGAGAACATACTTTGTGTAACTTATTTTACATTTAATAAAATTTATTTTGGGGCCCAGAATATGACTGACCTTTGTAAATGTTCTGTGGCATGTGGAAAAAACATATATTCTGTTATTGGTGGTTGGAGTTTTGGGATGTTCCATAAATGTCAGCTTGGTCAAGTGGGTTGTTGTCAAAGTCTTCTCTGTCTTTGCTGACTTCCTATTTGTGTTATTAATTATTGAGAGAGGGTTATTGAAATATTTGACTGTAATTAGGAATTTGCCTATTTCTCCTTGAAGTTCTGTCAGTACTTGCTTCAAATATTTTGAAACACTGTTAGTGGATGCATACATTTTTTGGAATAATTTCTCTGGATAAACTGAACTCTTTATCATTGTGAATTAAACTTATTTTTAGTCACAATATTCTGTGGCCTGAAATTGACTTATTCTGTTATTACTCTAGCAACTGTAGCTTTCTTTAGATTAATTTAAATACATTATATAATTTTCTATATTTTTTTCTTTTGCATGTTTTGTTGATTTATATTTAAAATTCTCCCTTTTTAAGAAAACATGTAGTTGGGGCTTGGATTATTATCCACTCTTAAAAAACCTGACTTTTAATTAAAGTTCTTAAACTCTTTAAAATTACCGTAATTATTGACATGCTAGCTTTAAATATTGCTATTCATTTTCTATTTTTCTTTTCTGTATGTTGTTTCCCTTTTCACCTATTTTCTCCCTGCTTCTGGGTAAAATTAATATCATTTATAATTCGATTTTAATACCTGTTGGTGTATTTGCTGTAACTCCTTATTTTGTTGTTTAGTGGTTGCTTTAAGGTTTGTAGAATACACATTTAATTTATCACAGTCTTCAAAGGTTGTTATTTCACTTCAAATGTAGCATAAGTACCTTACAATCATATATTTTTAGGTGTCCCAGCTTTTGTGCTATCCTCTTGATATATGTGATTTTACAAACCCCACATTACATTGTAATTATTGTTTAAAAAGTCAATATATATTGTTTAAAAATCAATCATCTTTTAAAGAGATTTAAATACTAAGAAATAACCTTTTACATTTACCCAAGGTGGTTACCATTTCTGGTTCCCTTGATTCCTTTGTGTAGACACGTATTAACATCTTCCTTCTGCCTGATGGACTTTCTAGAGGATTTCTTGTTATGTGGGCCTCATGGTGATGAATTATTTTGGCTTCGTGTGTCTAAAAATGTCTTTTTTTCCCTCGTTTTGAAATGTATTTTTTCTGGGTATAAGATTCTAAGGTTTTATTTCATTGCTTTAAATATATTATTCCACTGTTTTCTTGCTGGTCTTGGTTTTTGTTTTATGAGAAACTTGCTGTCATCCCATTTTTTGTTTGTGTGCCTAACAGTTTTTTTTTCCCCTGGAGGTTTTTAAGAGTTTCTTTTTATCAGGGGTTTTGAGCAATTTGATTATGATTATGGTGCCTTGGTGTGATTTGTTTCATGTGCTTAAAGTTTGTTAAGTATCTTCAATAATTGGGTTTATGATTTTCACCAAATTTGGAAAGTGTCTGTTACTTCTTTAGATATTTATCTGCCCTACCCCCTTTTATTAACACCAGTTACACACATATTAGAGCTCTGAATATTTTGTTATACAGATTACCTATGCTCTTTTCATGTATGTATTGCATCTTTTTTGTTCTCACTGTGTTCCTTCTTGGGTAATTTCTACAGCTATATCTTCAAATTCACAAGTCTGTTTCTCTGCAATGTCTAAGGTGTTCTTAATGCTATTCAGCACATTATATTTTTCATCTCATACTTGTAGTTGATTTGGGTCACATTTCTATTTAACTTTTTGAACATCAGGAATACAGTTGTAATAGCAATTTTGATATTCTTGTATGCTAATTCTAATATTTGTATCAGTTCTGTGTCGATGTGATAGGTTACTTTTTCTTCTTGTGTTGGGTCATATTTCCTGCTTCTTTGCATGTCTGATAATTTTTGATTGCTTGCCCAACATTGTTAATTTATCTTGCTCAGTGATGGATTTTTTTTGTATTGCTATAAATATTCTTGAGTTTGTTTGCCATTAAGTTACATGGAAGCAGTTTGATTCTTTTGCATCTGCTTATAGGATTTCTGTACAGGACCTCATGTTCTATCTGTGGCTAATTATTCTCTGCTACTGAGGCAAGACCCTTCTGAGTATTCTAGTGTCTCAGTCCATTTGTGTAACCATAACAAAATTCCTGAGACTGGGTAATTTATAGAGAAAAGAAATTTCTTTTTCATGTGAAAATTCACACAAAATTTATTTTCTGAAGTCTGGGAAGTTCAATGGCCAACTTAGTGTTTAGTGAGGGTGTCTTCTCACAGTGTCTTCACATGGTACAGAAGGCAGAAGGGACAGAAGGGCCAAGGCACTAGGGTGCTCCCTTCAACCTTGTTTGTAAGGGGACTAATTGATTCATGCAGGCGACACCGTCATGAATTAGCACCTTAACACCCGCCTCTTAATATGGATTAAAGTTCCAACTTAAGAATTTTGGAGGGACACATACCTTCAAGTCATAGCATCTACACAATGTCTGATAAATTATCTACCTGTTTGGACACAGATTTTGGCCTTGTGTGAGTGCTAGGCACTGTTTAATTTTCAGGGGAAATTCTTTTTTTAATTCAGTGAATAAGTGATTTATTTATTTATTTTTATTGCATTTTAGGTTTTGGGCTACATGTGCAGAACATGCAAGATAGTTGCATAGGTACACACGTGGCAGTGTGATTCGCTGTCTTCCTCCCCTTCACCCACATCTGGCATTTCTCCCCATGCTATCCCTCCCCACCTCCCCTCCTGCTGTCCCTCCCCTATTCCCCCCAATAGACCCCAGTGTGTAGTGCTCCCCTCCCTGTGTCCATGTGTTCTCATTGTTCCTCACCCACCTATGAGTGATAATATGCGGTATTTCATTTTCTGTTCTTGTGTCAGTTTGCTGACAATGATGTTCTCCAGATTCATCCATGTCCCTACAAAGGACACAAACTCATCGTTTTTGATGGCTGCATAATATTCCATGGTGTATATGTACCACATTTTTCCAGTCCAGTCTATTACTGGGAAGTTCTTTTCTTAGAATATTAGTCAAGGTTTGCCAGAGAAACAGAGCCAAAACAGATCTAAATAGGATATATTCTCTCTACCTATTATAATTAATATAATATATTAACATTAATTTGTTATATATAATGTTAACATTAACATATAATGTGCTATATTACCATCATAATAGATAAATATATATATTTCCTAATTATGAGTAATTGACTCGTGACTATGGAGGCAGAGGAGTTTCAGCATCTGCAGTCTGCAGGCTGGAGCCCTATAGGAAAGCAGGCAGTGCAATTCGGGCTATGTCCAAAGCCCTGAGAACTGGGGGATTCGATAGTGTAAGCCCGCTGGAAGGCAGGAGAAGACAGGATATATTCCAGCTCAAGCAGTAAGGAAAGAAAAAGGGACAAATTATTTCCTCTGCCTTTTATTCTGTTGGACCCTCAGTGAATTGGATGATGCCTCCACCTTGAGAAGGGCAACCTACTTCACTGAGTCTACCAATCCAAATGCTAATCTCACCCAGAAACACCCTCACAGACATGCCCACAATCATGTTCCATCTGGGTACCCATGACCCATTTAAGTTGACATATAAAATTAAACATCACGCCCAACCTTCCATAGTTTATGTACACACATGCCTTGATCAGTACTGCTGAATACTCACCGAGGGCTCTATGCTGATCTCCAGAGTTTTCTGTTCTGTGCAGCTCTGTTCTGTGCACCCTATTTGCCTTAATGTCCTGGAATCTCGGCTGTCTCTTCAACTCAGGGGCTATTTAGGGTTCTGCCTGAGTTCCACTTCCCTATGCCATAGTGTGGAGACAGTGTCAAGGGAACTGCAGAGTTCACTTCGATTTCTCTTTTTCAGGAAAAAGACATTGTTGCCTAATGTCCAAGAACTTAAGAACTGTTATTTTGTATATTTTTTCTGGTTTTTTTTTTCTTGGCTGGCTCAAGCATGAGAGTAAGTGTATTTCCTATGACTCCTTTTATCTGGAAGGTTAGAGTTTCTTTTTTGTGGGAATTACTCTCTCCCTGGCCCATTGCATAGCCTCATTTGCAATCATGAACCATCACTCCTGTGACCACAATATCTCCTTTTTTGTTTGTTGGTTCAATGGGATGAATAGCCTCAAATTTAGGTCCCAAATTCAACATATTGACCATTTCAAATCCGTATAACTCAAATTAGTTTAAAATTATAACTGTGCTGCCTATCTTTTTCAAGCCCAAAGACAAAGAAAATGACTCACTGAGGAGCAGTAGAAGCAAAGACAAGCATGATGTCACATTTGCTGCGTGTCCACTTGGCACTTGCTCCTGACGTCCGTGATCTCATCTGGTTCTCAGTCCCCCGGAGTGGTGGGTACCACTACTGTCTCCATCTGATGTGTGAGGAAACTGGGGCACCGTGCGTGGAAGGGTGACAGAAGATTGGTAAAGACCAAACTCTCAGCTTTGCCAGAAGTAAGACAGCCCATCAGGGATGTGAAGAGCCTTGGACGACTGTACCCCCATCAGGGCCTTGGCGGTAAGGCTGGTTTTGCCGGTGGGAGGCAACCCATTGCTCTCCCATCCCTTCCTGTTTTTACCTTAAAGTCCTACCAGGTAGACCTCATTTCCAGGAAGTCTCTTTAATAAGGGGTGGCCCCCTCCCATCCCAGTTCCTTAGTGAGCTCCTGTAAATGGTGTCATTTTAGTTTCACCTCTGGGGAGCATGTGCATAAAAACTTTGGCTTTTCAAAACAAGGCCCAGGAAAGAATATGTGAGAGTAAAGGACATGAACACTTCTCTTTGTATTCCCAGGACCCTCCAGTGAACATGCTTCCATCTGCCCATCACCATTTCCTTCCTTCTAATGTTAAGATCACTCTTCTCTGGGAGTAGGCCACTTAAAAGGATTTTGGTGGGTTTCCCAAGCAGAGACCTCATGTTCTGGGTCTGCTTGGCCAGCTGGAGTGCCCCACCCCAGCTGATGAGCATGGTTTGGGAATATGCACGTGATACATATCAGAATGATCAGAAGCCACTCCAAACTTTTTTTTACCAAAACTATTCAGAAGCTCCTTTCTCCTAGGGTTAGGAAAGTGGATATGGATATTGAGCTTCTACAACATGGAAAGAACCTGTGAACGGTGCAGGAATCAGAGTCCAGGGGCGTCACTGGGTATCTTGGCCCAGCTGTGCCCCTGGACATCTAAGTTGTAGAAACCAATACTTCTAGCTTTTGTTCTCATTCATTTGAGCTTAGCTCGTCTCTCTAGCTTACTCATTTTTAGCTATTTATTGAGAAGCCATATCTTCTACACTAACTGTTCCAAGAGTGATTAATCACCTTGTAAGGGAGTACCTTGCCTAACACCAATTTTCAGATGATCACCACCATCCCAACATTCATGAGAGGTGGAGTTGATGAATTCAGGTCCCAGAGCAGGAGGTTTGTCCTACAAGTCAGTCAGCCTGGGTCCATGGATTGATTGACACAAATATCCACAGGGCACCCTTTGTGTACCAGGCACTGAACCAGGCTTCTGGTGGTAGAGACAGATGGATGACTACATATTCAAAATGTGTTGTGCTCAGTGGAGTAGATGTCTGCAGGACATGAGGTGGAACAAAACATAGCCCTGAAGGAGCCTTGTTGGAGCAGCAAGTTGCATAGAAACTGACCCCAAACAGGTCTTTGAAAGGAGAATGGCAACATGGCCTTAGGCAAGGAGGAAAAGGTCTTGACAGTGAGAGGATCAATAAGCGTGAAAGCCGCTGATGTTGAGGTGGAGGTGAAGCGATGATTCTATGTCGAAGGCTGAGGATGCTGCCCGCAGGATCACAGGGATTTCTTCCTGCAGACGACAGAGAACTGTTAGGCAAATCAGTTGTATAAACAAAACAAAAACGTCTGCAGGAGGAAGCCAGATCCCACATGTTTTCACTTACAAGTGGGAGCCTAACACTGGGTACTCATGAACATAAAGATTGGAAGGACAGGGCACGGTGGCTCACGCTTGTGATCCCAGCAGTTTGGGAGTCCAAGGTGGGCAGATCAAGAGATCGAGACCATCTGGCCAACATGGTGAAACACTGTCTCTACTAAAAATGCAAAATTAGCCAAGCGTGGTGGCACGCGCCTGTGGTCCCAGCTACTCGGGAGGCTGAGGCGGAATAATTGCTTGAACCCGGGAGGCGGAGGTTGCAGTGAGCCGAGATTGCGCCACTGCACTGCAGCTTGGTGGCAGAGCAAGACTCCATCTCAAAAAAAAAAAAAGATTGGAAGGACAGACACTGCGGACTCCTAGAGGCAGGAGGGAAAGGAGGGAACAAGGATTGAAAAAGTAGACATTGGAGTCTATACTCAATACCTGGGGGAGGGGATCATTCATATCCCAAACCTCAGCATCACGAAATATACCTACTAACAAATCTGCACATGTGCCTCCTTAATCTAAAATAAACATTGAGATTATTTTTTTTTAATTCTACAGGTACTGCCCTTAACCACTTTCACTTGTGTTAGAATTATTTAACTGAATGTTAAACTATTTTGTGTCTAAATGAAAATATAATAACTACAGTTGACCCTTGAACAACGTGAGTTCAAGCCTTTTACACGGATTTTCAGTAGAGTTCCACTTTTACATGGATTTTCTTCTGTCTCTGCCACCCGAGACAGCAAAACCAATCCCTCCTCTTCCTCCTCCTTCTCAGCCTACTCAATGTGAAGACAATGAAGATGAAGAGCTTTATGATGATCCATTTCCTTGTAATGAATAGTAAATAGATTTTCTCTTCCTTAAGATTTTCTTAGGAACATTTTTTTCTCTAACTTTATTGTAAAAATATTGTGTATACATACTACATACAAAATATGGGGTGATTGACTATTTACATTATCAGTAAGACTTCTGGTCAACAGTAGGCTGTTAGTGAAGTTTTTGGAGAGTTAAAGGTTATATGTAGATTTTTAACTAAGCAGAGGGTCAGCACCCCTAACCTTCATGTTGCTCAAGGATCCACTGCAATTTAAATAATGCTATTAAATATATATATAATAGCATATATTGTGTATAAATATATATATTTATGTATTTGAAATATATACACATATTTGTAAGCATTCAAAAATAGATATCTTATATATTTTGTTGATATTTTATAATATTGTCATAAACCAAAAAGTGAGAAATAGAGTATTCACCAGTTACAGCTACACCTTGACCCTATTCCCCTGCTGCGTTCCCCCGTCATCGGTGCAGTTGATTGTGAAGCCAATTATTTGCCTTGTTTTTCGGAGAGGAGAGAAGGAAGATAAGACCCTCCCATAGCACCTCCTATGGCCAAAACATGGTCACCAACATTTACAAATTATTT
Source organism: Leontopithecus rosalia (assembly GCA_028533165.1). NCBI lineage: Eukaryota > Metazoa > Chordata > Mammalia > Primates > Cebidae > Leontopithecus > Leontopithecus rosalia. The sequence continues at coordinate 142,772,394 of CM052653.1, forward strand.
TTGCTTAGATCAGATCACACTTTAAGTGCTCAATTTATTACTTTTCCATCACATTCCTCAGAGTTTTCTAACGCATCGTGGAACCTGGGTGCAGAGAGGCCAGAATCAGTCTATCAGCTGGATGTGGGGAAGGTTTCCAGAGTGGTGCACAGTTGAGAGCAGCCCTCCTGAAGCCTGCCTGATTCCTAAAGGCAGTGCTTGTCATGGCCCTACTGGGAAACACTTAAATCCCATCTCCTCAAAACACTAGCAACCACGGCTAAGCACTGAGTGTGGTTTCTATTTCCATTAAAATGCACGTTTTTTCACCTGGCTATGTTAAGGCTCTGCCATGTGGAATGTGATGGGTCCAGCTGAGCATGCTGCTCACCCATGCCTGATAGCCTGGGCAAAGAGACCAGTCACCTGGGAGTGACGCACGGCGCACGGCTCTCCAAGCTGCTCGTTCCCAGGACGTCCATCAGGAGCACATAAGCAATAATGATGTTACGAAAGGAAGTCTTTTTGGCAGTAAATGCCTCAGGAGCTGTCAACAGGCCTCCATGAAGGTAAGATTACAAACACGTATATCCATAAACACACATCACTGCTTAAAATTTTTCTCCCAGTAGAGAGCCTCAGTAGTAGATGTATTTAGACAAATCTTTTCTGTGGGAATACACTACTTCTGCTCTGGAAAAATAAATATCAAACGCAGTCTGAGACTGTATTAGGGAAACAAAGCATTAGGGAAAAGCAAAACCCAGAATAGAGAATAGATTTAGGGTTTGGGCTTCTCAGATGCAAAAGAGAAAGCCAGTCCACTATGAGTGGTATCTGTCTGTATCTGCTTTATTTCACCCTAGTAAGCCAGTAAGATTTGAAGAAATAGAAAAGTGATTTAATGTTAAGAGGATTGGACAAGAGAGCATTATCTAGGATGACATTTTCCTTAGGTGAGGTTATGGGTACTTATTGCAGTCAGTTCATTTATATTTTAAACACCTGCAAGACTACAGTGAAATGAACTGTTAATCATGAACTTTTAATCATCATTATGGAGAATGAATAAATACATGCATTTATCTTGCACCAGGTAATTGGCTGTGAAGCATTCTGTGATCCTTTCATTAGGGTGATGAGAACCAAAAATAGATGGCAAGTATGTTTATTGGAAACTAGCAGTCCCACCTGAGGTGTAAAAGATCCTGTGAATGCAGTGGTTTGCAGCAATTGTGTGCATGTGTGGGTGCATATGTGTGCCTGCATGTGGGTTTTGGAGGTAGCAGCAGGGAGGAAAAAAAACAGAAACTCCCCATTCTTCTACCTGCCTTAGACTCCCTTCTGTGAAATCAAACAAAATGTTTAAAAAGAATGTATTTCAGTATTTTAAATACTGTTCCAGCCATTCTTACTTATGCTAGTCTCATATCTGTCCTATACAAACACTGTGAATTTTAGAATACTATGTAATTTCATAGGCTCTATAATGCTTTGATTAATTAACAATTAATACTTTAATTAGCACATTGTAGTCTGTAATATAAAATGTAATTATCCATAACAGTCAATCCTGGGTCATTAAACTGGCATGACCAGAACAACAAAAAGCAAGTAAACAGTGTAATTCACCCTCTTTGAAAAACCCTTGAGAGGGCTTCTCCACTCTTTCCTCTAGTGTTCCAGTTTGAGATCCTGTTAAGTAGATCTGGTCTTTCTGTTTCCATGAGCTCCTTTTTGGCCAGCATTACCTGCCATACTGAAATGATGCATCGCTTTAGTGGCAGATTGGGCTTTGGCTAATTATAATGGTATGTTCAGAGCTCTGACTTGGATCCTAATAAGAGTGACAGTATGGAATGCAGAATGTGGGTCTCCATATTCTAACCCTCCAACCTGGTGATACATCTGAATATGAGATGGCAACAGAAAGAAATGGATACATCCTGGATGCAGTGACTCACACGTGTATTCCCAGCACTTTTGGAGGCTGAGGCAGGAGGATCACTTGAGCCCAGGAGTTTGAGAGTATCATGAGCAACATGATGAGACCTTGTTTCTGCAAAAAATACAAAAATTAGCAGGGCATGGTGGCATGCCTCCTGGCCGCTTAGGAGGCTTGAGTTGGGAGATCTCTTGAACCCAGGAGGTAGAGGCTGCTGTGAACCAAGATTGCACTGCTGCACTTCAGTCTGGGCAAAAGAGTGAGACCCTGTCTCCAAAAAGAAAACATCTAAAGAATATAGAATTTGGTACCTGGAAGTGGTGTCCTGCTATAATAAATTCCTAAAAATGTGAACATGGCTTTGGAATTGGGCAGTGAACAGAAGCTGAAACCATTTTGAGAAGTTTGATACAAAAGGCCTATATTGCCTTCCACAGACTGAAGATACATATTTTAAGGGCTCCAGTAGTGAGAACTCAGAAGGAAGTGAAAGACGTGGTAGAGAAACTAAATTCTCTTAGACTAAGAGTGCCCATGTTACCACAAGCATACTGTAGAAATCTGGAGAGATTTCACAGACTGAACTTTGAGAAAGCTGCCTGTGAGGACTTAAAAGAAAGTAAAGAAATGTCACTGAAAACTGAAGAGAGGAGATCCATGTTGTGCACTGGCGGAGAGCTTGGTAAAACTGTGCACTGCCGTTACAGGAACTGCGTAACATACACGATAACCTTTGTCATTTAGCTGAAGACATTTCCAAGCCAAGTGTTGAAGGCACAACCCAGACTCATCTTGTTGCTTATAATAAAACATAAGAAGAGGGAGATGCATTCAGAAAATAGCCATTAAGCAGAAAGGAACCATGAGTGAATGATTTGGGAAGTGGCAGCATCTCCAGATAGCAAACACTGCTAATATGGAGAAAGTCACTGTCATCCTCTCGAGAGAAACAGAGTATGGTTTAAAAAACTTTTGCGGCTGGGTGCGGTGGCTCAAGCCTGTAATCCCAGCACTTTGGGAGGCCCGGGCGGGTGGATCACGAGGTCAAGAGATCAAGACCATCCTGATCAACATGGTGAAACCCCGTCTCTACTAAAAATACAAAAAATTAGTTGGGCACGGTGGCACATGCCTGTAATCCCAGCTACTCGGGAGGCTGAAGCAGGAGAATTGCCTGAACCCAGGAGGCGGAGGTTGCGGTGAGCCGAGATCGTGCCATTGCACTCCAGCCTGGGTAACAAGAGCGAAACTCCGTCTCAAAAACAAAACAACAACAACAAAAAACTTTTGTAGTGCCTCAAAAGGATGAAAAACTTGACTTTAGTTTTGATTATTCAGTGACACAAAAAGCTTTTGGAAGAGATTGAGAGTGTGTGAAATTGGTAATTTAAACAAATCAAGGAGGAAAAAGTCTAAAAGTTAACATAATTATGTCTATACAAGTGAGGTGAATGAAGATTGCAGAGTGCAACATTTACCAAATAGAAGAGGGTCTATTAAGTCCAAGATCCAACCCTTTCAGTTGCCCTGGAATTGGTACCTTCCCTGTGTGCATAACACTGTAATATTTTTTAAAACTGTGAAAATGACGGAAACTAAAATTGAAGTAGAACCTTCATGATTTTTGTCTTTGGTTTCCAGTTCTTTAAATGTGATACAACTCTTTTTTTTCTTTTTTTTTTTTTTTTGTATTTATTCTGCTTGATAGTTCCAGAGCTTCATGGGTCATTGGTTTGGGATCTGTCACTAATTTTGGAAAATTCGAATCGCCCAGTTATTGTTTCTTCAAATGTGTTTTCTTTCCTGTTCCATTTTTCAGCTCCTTCTGGGATCTGTATGTGAGCGTGATACTGTGGCACAGCTCTTGAAACGCCTGTTTTATTTGATTGTTTTTAGTATTTTTTTTTTTTTTGAGACGGAGTTTCGCTCTTGTTACCCAGGCTGGAGTGCAATGGCGCGATCTCAGCTCACCACAGTCTCCGCCTCCTGGGTTCAGGCAATTCTCCTGCCGCAGCCTCCCGAGTAGCTGGGATTACAGGCACGCGCCACCATGCCCAGCTAATTTTTTGTATTTTTAGTAGAGACGGGGTTTCACCATGTTGACCAGGATGGTCTCGATCTCTTGACCTCGTGATCCACCCGCCTCGGCCTCCCAAAGTGCTGGGATTACAGGCATGAGCCACCGCGCCCGGCCTTTTAGTATTTTTTACTCTTTGCATTTCAGCTGGGGTAATAACTGTGGCCTAGCTTCAGTTTCAGGCACGTGAATGTGGGTCTTGGGAGTATGCCTTGCACAATTGTTACAGCCTCACCTTCACTTGGAATGCAATGTCTAGCAGTAATTCTGCTCCTTTCTTTAGGGTAGAGCTTTATTTATTGTCTTGTTCCCCTCTCCCATCTGAGATGGATTCTTACTAGAGCCTCAGGCTACAGTTTTTCTTGCTGTTTCCCTTGCAGACTGGCTTTTGTATATCATTGGGAAGCTAGAGGAGATATTTCTAGGTAGAGTTTTATCAGTTGCAGCCCTTCTCTTTCCTCAGTCAGTATTACAAGGAAAGCTTTCCCAGGAACCTCCCCAGTCATCCCCATGAGTACTTGTGGGCTTCCTTATTGGGGTGTGGGGGTGGACCTGACAGAGAGTAGCAGCTGCCCTATGTGTGCAGCCCCCAGCACTGCACATCCCTGCAGTAGTTCCCTAATGGCCCTTATGGTATCTAGCATTGTCTGCCCCTGGTAAATAAATGTGGGGTCCTGTTTCTCGCCCTGGTAGCCTGTGTGTAAATTTTAGTTTGGTAGCTAGCCTGAGGTCTCAGTTCTCTGATGAGTTAAGGAAATCATTCCTTGGTAGTCTGTTCAGCATTTTTGTTGTGGTTGTCAGGGTGAGTGTGAGATTCCAGCTGCTGTATCTTGGGGCTGAAACTAGAAGCAAGCATGTTGCCTTTCCAGTCCTTACCGTGATGCAATCTCGGGTCACTGCAACCTCCGCCTCCTGGGTTCAAGCAATTCTTCCACCTCAGCCTCCCGAGTAGCTGGGTCTAAGGTCCGTGCCACCACGCCTGGCTAGTTTTTCTTGTATTTTTAGTAGAGATGGGGTTTCACCATGTTGGCCAGGATGGTCTTGATCTCTTGACCTCGTGATCCGCCCACCTTGGCTTCCCAAAGTGCTGGGATTATAGGCATGAGCCACCTCGCCCGGACGGCTATATATGTATTTTTTAATATTTCTCTTGAAATTACAACATGCCTTAAGAAATAGAACTTATTTTTTAGAGCAGCTTTAGGTTCAAAATAAACTGAGCAAGAAATATAGAGAGTACCTCTCTACCCTTCCTCCCCTATCCACGCCACAGGCACAATTCTCTCATGATCATCCTCCTGCACCTTAGTGGTGTAGTTGTTATAACTGATGACCCTACCTTGATGCATCATTATCACTCCAAGTCATGGTTACACTAGGGTTCACTCTTGGTGCTGCACATTCTATAGGTTGTGGAAAATGCAAAATGACATGTGCCCACCATTGTAGTATCCTACAGAATGATTTCAGTGCCCTAAAAATGCTCTGAATTCTGCCAATTACAGTATGTATTTTTATTAAACATTTTGCCTAGAGATAATTCCCATACAGCTCAATACTGAGATTCATGTATATTTGTAGGAGATAATAGAGAAAGATACTGTGTACAAGAGTAGGTTTTCTCAAATATAATCGTCTTGCAAAACTATACCATGGCAGCCAGGAAATTTACATTGATACAAACCACTGATCCTCTTCCAGTTTCTTCAGTTTTATAGTACTCGTTTAGGTGAGTTTAAGTGTGTGTATTTAACGCTATGCAATTCTATTACGTGTGTGGGTTTATATAGCCACCACTTCAGCCAAGATACAGAAGAGTGCCATCACATGGATCTCCCACTTTGCCCTTTTGTTACAATACTCACTTCCCTCCCACACCGATGCCGTTCCTAATCCTGGCAATCACTAATCTGTTCTCTGTCTCAGTAATTTTTTTAAATCTCAATAATGTTATATAAATGAAATCATACAGTATGTAACATTTTTGGATTCACTTTTTTCCTCACTCACTGTAACTCTGGAGATTTATCTAAATTGTCACATGTACCAATAGTTTCTTCCGTCTTATTGCTGAGTATTATTCCATAGTGTGTGTGGATCACAGGTTTTAAAACCACTGACTTATTGAAAGACATTGTTTCCAAAGTTTTGTTTTTCTTGTTATTATGAATAAAGTTGCTAAAAAGGTGTGTGTACAGATTTGTATATGCACCTAAGTTATCATTTCCCTGTAATAAATGCCCAAGAGTGCAATTGCTGGATCATATACTGATCATGTAGTTATTGTAAAAGAAGCAGCCAAACGTTTTCCTAGAGTGACTGCACTAGTTTACAGTCCTTCCAGCAATGGGTAACTGATTGAGTTTTCCTGCATGCTTGTCAGCATTTGATGTTGTCACATTTTTGTTTTAGCCATTCTGATAGCTATGCAGTGATATCTCATTGTGGTTTTAATTTGCATTCCCCTGATAAGCAATGATGCTAAACATTTTTATATGCTTATTTGCCATCTGTATATTCTTTTCAGTGAAATGTCTATTCATGTATTTGCCTTTTTTTCTAATTGGATTTTTGCTTTTTTTTACTGTTGTGTTTTGAGAATTCTTTACATATTCTAGATAGTAATCCTTTTTTGAATATGTATTTTGCAAATATTTTCTCACAGTATGTAGCTTGCATTTTCATTGTTTTTACAGGGTTTTGCATTTTCATGGTTTTTACAGGGTCTTTGGCAGAGTAAAAGTTTTTAGTTTTTATGAGGCCCAGTTTTCATTTTTTCCCTTTAAAGGATTGTGCTTTTTGTGCCTAAGAAGTCTTTCCTGGCCCTAGATCCCAAACATCTCCTCCTGCTTTTTTGTTTTCTAAAAGTTATAATACAGTTATAAATTTAAGTCTGTGATCCATTTTGAGTTTATTTATTTATTTTTAAAGGCATGAGGTTTTGGTTGAGATTCCAGTTACTCCAAAGGATCTGCTTCTTCCATTGAGTTGCTTTTGCCTCTATGTCAAAAATCACTTCAGGATATTTATGTGGGTCTGTTTCTGAGTTCACTATTTTGTTCCATTGATTTACATGTTTGCTTCTTTACCAATGCTATGATTACTCCATTACTGTAGCTATGTAGTAAGTCTCAGTATTGGGTACAGTGTTTTCTGTCACTTTATTCTTATTTTTCAAGATGATTTTTTTAATCTATTATACTCTCCCTGCTTGTCCATATAATCTTTAGAATAAACTCGTCAACATCTACAAAAACCTGCTTGGATTTTGAAGGGAATTCTATTAAATCTGTAGATCAATTTGGAGAGAAATATTACTTACTACATTGAGTCTTTAAATGAACATAGTACCTCTCTCTACTTATTTGGGTCTCTGATTTCTTTCATTAGTATTTTGTCATGTTCAGCATTCACATACTGTACACTTTTCGTTGAGTTTATACTGAAGTACTTCATTTTCTTTGGAGTCATTGTCAATGGTATTGTGTTTTAAATTTTGGTTTCTGCATGCTCATTTTTAGTACGTAGAAATATGATTAATATTTTTGTGTTGATAATGTATTCTGTTACTTTGCTGAACTGACTTTTAGTTCTAGACCTTTCTTTTTGTACTTACCTTGGAATATTCTATGAAGACAATCATATCATCTGCAATTGGCGGTAGCTTCATCTTTTCCTTTCTCTTCTGCATGTCTTAGCTTTTCTCTTCTTGTATTATTGCAGCGGATAAAACTTCCAATACTATGTTAAATACAAGTGTTGAGAGCTGATATCCTTGTCTCGCTCCTGATCTTAGAAAGAAAACATTAAGATTATCACCAATCAGTATGATGTCAGCTGTAGGTTTTTGTAGATGTTCTTTATCAAAATCACTTTGTTCTCCTGTATTCCTAATTCTGGGAGTTTCTATCATGTGTCAGTACTAAATTTTGTCAAATTCATTTTTGTGTCATTCCCTTTAGCCTGTTAGCATGGTGGGTTATATTAATTGATTGCAAATAGCAAACCAGCCTTACATTCCTGGAATAAATCACAATCGATCACTGTTTAAAAAATGTTTCTGTACATTTTTGTATTTAATTTGCTAATATTTTGTTGATGGCTTTTGTGTCAAATTTTATGAAAAATGTCTCTTTTTCTTCTTTGGTACTGTTTTTGCCTTGTTTTGGTGTCAGCCTCATAAAATAAATTGTAAAGCATTCCTTTCTCTCTATTTTCTAGAAGAAATTATATAAAATGTCTGTCCATTCTTTAAATATTTGGTAGAAATCTCCAGGAAAATGATGTGGAGCTGCAAATCTTTTTTAGGAGCTTTTAAATTATGAATTCCATTTTCTAATGGTTTTCTTTACTAGAACTACTTAGATTACCTATTTCATGTTGGTTGCATTTTGATAATCTTTGGTTTTTGAGCAATTGATCCATTTCTTCTACACTGTCAAATATATGAGCGTAGGCTGGGCGCAGTGGCTCATGCCTGTAATCCCAGTGCTTTGGGAGGCCGAGGCAGGTGGATCACGAGGTCAAGAGATCCAGACCATCCTGGTCAACATGGTGAAATCCCGTCTCTACTAAAAATACAAAAATTAGCTGGGCATGGTGGTGCATGCCTGTAATCCCAGCTACTCGGGAGGCTGAGGCAGGAGAATTGCCTGAACCCAGGAGGCGGAGGTTGCAGTGAGCCGAGATCGTGCCATTGCACTCCAGCCTGGGTAACGAGCGAAACTCCATCTCAAAAAAAAAAAAATTAGCTGGACGTGGTGGTGCGCACCTGTAATCCCAGCTACTTGGGAGGCTGAGCTGAGATCGCGCCATTGCACTCCAGCCTGGGTAACAGGAGCGAAACTCCGTCTCAAAAAAAATTATATATATATATGTATATGTATGTATATATATGTGAGCGTAAAGCTGATTCTAATATTCCCTTTGGGCCATTTTAATGGCTATGGGCTGTGCAGTGATGTCCTTAGTTTTATTACTGATATTGTTGATTTGTGTCTCTACTGTTTTAATTTTGCCAGTCTTGCTAGAGTGACATTGATATTTTTGAAGAAGCAGCTTTTGGTTCTATTAAATTGTTCTGTTATTTTTCTGGTTTCAGTTTAGTTGATATGTGCTCTAACCTTGGTGAGTTCCTTCCTCCTGATTGCTTTGGGCTTGCTTTGCTATTCTTTCTCTACTTTTTTGCGGGGAAGAACTTACTGTTTTGAGTCTTCCTCTTTCCTCACATAAGCATTTAGGACTGGCCGGGCGCGGTGGCTCAAGCCTGTAATCCCAGCACTTTGGGAGGCCGAGGCGGGTGGATCACGAGGTCAAGCGATCGAGACCATCCTGGTCAGCATGGTGAAACCCCGTCTCTACTAAAAATACAAAAAAATTAGCTGGGCATGGTGGCGCGTGCCTGTAATCCCAGTACTCAGGAGGCTGAGGCAGGAGAATTGCCTGAACCCAGGAGGCGGAGGTTGCAGTGAGCCGAGATCGCGCCATTGCACTCCAGCCTGGGTGACAAGAGCGAAACTCCGTCTCAAAAAAAAAAAAAAAAAAAAAAAGCATTTAGGACCATAAGATCCCCCTCAGCTCTTCATTAGCTACTTCCCACGTATTTTGATCTATTGTCTTTTTATTTTTATTTAATTCCGTGTGTATTCTTTGAAATTTCCTTTGGATCTCCTTCTTGACCATAGACTATTTAAAGGTGTAACTTTCAATTTCAAAGTATTTGGTGATTTTTGTCTGTTGTCTCTCTAGGTCACAGATTTTTAACTTACCACAGTCTATCTGTGAATAGTATTGTGAAACTTCATTAAAAAGTATAAGAAACTTACAGCAATGTAATTCTCTTTTCCCCTCAATCTGCAGTTGAACTGGTTCTGGTCTGGGCTGTCGATCTAATTAATTTCAGTTTACCGCAGGTTTCATATGTTTCAAAGGTAGCGGTCAGGGGTCTCCTTTCATTAGGAATTGGGACCTAAGACTCTGAAGTCTCCCTAAGCTTACTCGCTCATTTTCTGCCTTCCTGTGCCTTGGAAGAACTCCATGTTGCAGCCCCCCCAGCTTTCTACTCACAGGACCTCTCTCTCTGCCATTTACCCTGTCCCAAGTGTCCAGCCATCACTCTGTATTTGAGATGATAAGTCTGAAGGAAACGATTTACGGGGCACTTCTGGGTTTGAATCCATCACACTGGCCTACAGGGTCCTTCCATGATTTCTTTGGTTTCTTCTTATCCCAGCCAAGAGCCAAGTCCTCCCTGCTTATGGCTGACTCATTCTTCCCACCACACCCCAGAGACAAAAGCAGTTGCAGGTTTCATTGCCTTGGACAGGGAGAGCCCTAGAATGTTGTGCGTTTAGACTTCTTTGCATTTTCAGGTCTCTGCTGGTTGTCATGTGTGATGATTGGAACAAAATTCAGTTTTCCTCATTATTATATTGCAACCAAGAGCTTTTTGCAACCTTTACACCCTAACAAGAAGCAGAGCTCCCACTACTCTGCTTAACCAGTAAAACCTCTGAGCAACCTCATCTATCACTCATGGCCTTGGAGTTTGGAAGCTAGTGGTTTGGTTTTCAACGTGTTTGAAAAAAATGTCATAATGTCTCCCCCATGATTTTGTCACAAATCCTATCCATCTTCTCCTTAGTGCTCCTCTCAGAAAAAGATACTTACCTCTATCTCACAGGTACAAAAATTTAGGGAAATCTTAGCTATTCCAACAGGTCGAGTGGTTCCACCTTTCTCAGTACAACCCAAATGAAATAAATGTCTTTGGATCTTCAGTAATTTTAGGAGGGTAAGAGATTCCTAAAACAAAAAAAAAACCAAACAAACAAAAAAAAGGAAACATTGATGCAGTTGATTTTTTAGTGTAGTCATAAATTTTATGTTAGTGACATTTGGTAACTTGCTTTTTTTTTTTATTTGAGACGGAGTTTTGCTCTTGTTACCCAGGCTGCAGTGCAATGGCGCGATCTCGGCTCACCACAACCTCCGCCTCCTGGGTTCAGGCAATTCTCCTGCCTCAGCCTCCCGAGTGGCTGGGATTACAGGCATGCGCCACCATGCCCAGCTAATTTTTTGTACTTTTAGTAGAGACGGGATTTCACCATGTTGACCAGGATGGTCTCGATCTCTTGACCTCGTGATCCACCCGCCTCGGCCTCCCGAAGTGCTGGGATTACAGGCGTGAGCCACCGCGCCCGGCCGGTAACTTGCTTTTTAAACTCATTCTGTTGTGGTCTATCCTAATAGGATTTTTCCTGTATACTGCACGTCATTGGAAACGCCTCATAGAGTAACTCTGTGGTTTTACTTTACTCACAGGACTATGGTTACATCTGTGGGAAAGAACTATAAGACAGTTGCTAAAAGACAGCTACTAGATGTAGGAAAGACCTGATAATTCACTTTTTTATTTTAGGTATTAGGGTCTTCCACACATCTGTACTATTCTTGAGTGTGATTGCTTAGGAATTAATATGATTTGAACTCATTCATGTTTAGAGAGGGTGTGAAGTTGAGAATCAGGCAGATCCACCTACACTAAAAAGGACCCTAAAGTAAACTGGAGGAAGAAATCAGATCCCAAAGATTCTTGGTGAATTTTGAAGTCTTTGTCAGAATATCTACATTAAAAGGAGATGACAGAAGCCAAATAAAAGAATTATGGGCTGACAAGACAGCTGGATTAAAATAAGCATCAGTTTCACTTAAAAGGTCTAACTTGAAGGTAGTTTTTGAAGATAGATTTTGACTCCGCCTATTTAGAGGATCTAAATTGACCTTGATGGGCAGTGGATGAAATTGTAACATGCAATTCCTTCAATAAAAATGTGTTGACTTTAAAAAATAAATAAATAAACCCAGCATTCTTTCTCTTAGGTGCATGCACATAGATGAGCCTATTCCTTTCAGCTGTTTATATTGTTATAAAGTCGTGTCAAAATGAGAAAAATATCTACTCTTTGCAGTTTTCTGAGCACACGACTTTATAAAGCATATGCATTTGATCACCTTCCCAAATGCCTTTTCTGTACCAATGAATAATACATTTACTTCACAATTGAAGAAATATACGTACTGCTGTGCTTCCTATCCTAGTGGCAAATCCAGTGACTGAATGGGCATTTTCATATTTACTCCCCTAACTATGACCTCTCGATTTTTGCAGAGAAGCTTAACCCCAGTCAGTCTCATTCTGTCACTGGGGATTCTCTGTTCCCTTGAGGGGCCTCTGAGATGCGAACAGCTTTGCAGGGACTGGGAACCTGTGATGAGCACAGTTCTTCCGGAGTAGACATTTCCAACTCCCAGGAACTCCCGATTTCCCTCTGCCCCTGAATGCTGATTATGGTTCATGAGATTATGTAACAGACAGTTCATATCCTCTGCGTGCAATTTTTTTCCTACGTATTTTGTTATGGAAAAAATAAAATAGACACAGTAGAGAGACTAGTAGAACAAACTTGTGTGTACTGATAACCTGGCTTCAAAATTGCCCACACGTGGTCCATCTTGTTTCATTCATTTCTTCACCTGCTCCACACTCCCCACTGAGGTATTTTTGGTCAATTATTAGACATCATACACAAATCCTATGGTATTCATCTCTAAAACACATTCTTTTTTTAAAAAAACCACAACCATAGTGCTATTACTTATACCTGAAAGTCAACAATAATTCTTTATTATAACCAAGTTATCCAGTCAACATTCAAACTGCTCAATTCACATCAAAAAAATGTTTACACCTGGTTTGTTGGAATTGGGATTCACGAAAGATTCAGACATAGTTTGGTGATGTCTCAAATCTATCTGAACCTGTCCCCTTCCCTGTTTTTATATCTTACAGGGTATCTATGAATGAAACTGTGTTCTTTGCCCTGGGGAATGTCCCACAGTCTAGATACTGCTGATTGCAGCCCTGGAGTGTTTAACACATTCCTCTGTCCTTTTTATTTCCTATAACCTGGTAGTAAAGTATGGTCTTGGTTAGACTCAGGCTCAGTATTTCGGGTAGGAAAGCTGTATGTGTAGCGTGTTTACTTGCTATTATATTGCATCAGGGGGTGCCTATTGTCTGTCTTCTTTTTTTGATGTTAATATTGATCTGTAGGTTCAGATGTTATCAGGATGATCTATCCATTATAAAATTTCCTATCAAATAATAGTTTTAGCTGCCAATGATGACCATTGCCTGCATCCGTTATTTCATTAGGGGTATAAGAAAGCAAGTATTCTAATTCAATCATTTCTTCTGAATTCATTCGCTGTAAAGGAACACATGCTCATCAGATACTGGGTTACCATGAGTTCAGAGTCAAAAGGCAAGTGAGGTGAATTGTACATGTGGCATTTCCCCACCAACTCTCCATGTGCCCAGCCTTGTCGGCGCCCTCATGGGCTGCATCAAAGGTTGTGTTGCCCACTGGATTCTGCTTGGGTATAGCTCATGGGAGTCCTAGAATGAGACCAAAGGGAGGAAGGGGAATTAGGATGGAGCTTATTCCCCTATTTCCTTCCCTGTGCTGTGCCCCAGCTGGCTGCATCCATTACAGCTGTCTTTGCACAGACTTCTCTTACCTGGGTTTTAATAACCACTCCTTCCCTTGCGCCTCCAATCTGCATGAGATCGTGGCCCCCTAATGCCATGTTGATTATGGCATTGCCACCCTGTGGTGATGCCCTATTCCTTGTGGTTTCCCTATAAACACTGCCTATAGCTTTTATATAACCCTTTTACTAAGTCTCAAATTACACAATTTGACTGTAACATCTGTTTTGCATTGGGAGGTATATTATCCTTCTAATCCTCTTCCTTGTTTTTTGTTTTTAAATTTTATGAATATATAACAGCTGTACATGTTTATGAAGTTCATATGATATCTTGGTACAAGCATACAATGTAGAATGATTGAATCTGGATAACAGGGCTATCCATCACCTCAAGCATTTATCATTTATTTGTGTTGGGAACATTTCAAATCTTTTCTTCTAGCTATTTTGAAATATACAATAAATTGTCATTAACTACAGCCACCTTATTGTGCTATCAAACATAGAACTTATTATTTGGAGGCAGCATAATGGGTCTATCAGTTTATTGTAGATTATGCATCTGGAACTGGGAAATATTGATAAGATGACTTCAAGGACCCACTGGACCCACTGCCCATCTACCTAGTGTAAAATATTTTTTACATTATTTTAAAACCCCAAAAGAATCTGAAGACAACACATTTAGAATTATTAACTGAGTTTGGGTTATCAGTAGCTGGATTCAAGCTCAACATACAAAAATCAATAGTGTTTCAACACATCACCTGCAATTAGTAATTTAATTTTTATTTATTCATTTTCTAGTGACCTTCCACGTTTTTCTTCTTGCTGAAAAACATATTTTAACATTTCTTGCAAGGCAGGTCTACTGGTGACAAATTCCCTCACTTTTTGTTTGAGAAAATCTTTATTTCGCCTCTAGCAAACAGGTACATGTGTACCCATTTTTTTAGCTTCCACTTACAAGTGAGAATATGTGGTATTTGATTTTCTGTTTCTGATTTCATTTGCTTTGGATAATGACCTTCAGCTACATCCATGTTGTTGCAGAGGATACAGCTATATTCTTTTTTATGGTGGCATAGCATTCCTTGGTGAGTATATAGCACATTTTCTTTTTCAGGCAACCACTGATAGACACTTAGGTTGGCTCCATGACTTTGATATTGTAAACAGTGCTTCTGTGATCATAGAAATCCTGAACAGACCAATAACAAGTAATGATATTGAATAAGTAATTTTAAAACCTTCAAAAAACAAAAGCTCAGGACTAGATAAATTCACAGCCAAACTTTACCAGACATACAAAGCAGAGCTGGCACCAATCTTACTAAAATTATTCCAAAAAATAGATGAGGAGGAATCCTTCCTAACTCACTCTACTAAACCTGTATCACCTTGATACCAAAAATCTGGCAAGGGCAAAAGTGAAGAAGAAAACTAAAGGCCAATATCCCTGACGAACAGAGATGCAAAAATTCTCAACAAAATACTAGCAAGCCAAATGCAATAGCACATGAAAGAGATAATTCATCACAATCGAGTGGGTTTTATTCCAGGGATACAAGGATTGTTCAACATTTGCAAATCAATACATGTGATTCTTCACATAAACAGAACTAAAAACAAAAATTATATGATCATCTCAATAGATGCAGAAAAGGCATTCAATAAAAGGCAAGACCCTAATACCAGCCTGAGCAACATAGCTAGATCCCTTTTCTACCAAAAATAAAAATAACGAGGCATGGTGGCACACACCAGTGGACCCAGCTACTGAGGAGGCTGAGGCAAGAGGATTGCTTGAATTCAGGTGTTTGATGCTGCCATCAGCTATGATTGTGCCACTGCACTATTGCCTGGATTACAAAGCAATACCTTATCTGCAAAAAAAAAAAAAAAAAAAGACCACAACATCCCTTCATGACTAAAATCCTCATCAAACTAGGCATCAAAGGAACATGGCTCTAAATAATAAGAGTCATCTGTGACAAACCTACAGCTAACATCATACTAAATGGGGAAAGGTGGAAAGCATTCCACATTCCCCCTAAGAACTGGAACAAGATAAAAATGTCCACCCTCATCACTCCTATTTAACATAGTATTGGGAGTCATAGCCAGAGCAATGAGACAAGAAAAAGAAATAAAAGGTATCCAAATTGGAAAAGAGGAAGTCATATTGATGACATGATCTTATACCTAGAAAACCCTAAAGATGACTCCAAAAGACTCCTAGACTTGACAAAGGACTTCAATAAAGTTTCAGGATAGAAAAGCAACGTAAAAAAAAAATTAGGAAGGATTTCTTAAATGTCATTGTTTCCCAGGATCATGGGACTCAGGAAAATTCTCTCATTGTACAAGAAAAGCAGGAAGGCAGATCCTTGGGAAAACATTGACTGTTCCCCAAAGGGTCCCAGGACAATTGGCTTTAAGTATGAAATAATAAAAAAAAAAGTCACTCCATAAATCGAAACCAATTCCAGAAGGATTACATATTTAAGTGAAAGTTCTGTTTTCAGCAATATGGCAAACTAGATTGTCTGGGAAATCACTCATTGTAAATCCATTAGAAATGATGGATCCGTCTTTTTTTAAGGGAAGATAAAACTTAAGAATGAATAAGAGACTGCACCAATATATAGTTGACCCTTGAACTGCATGGGTTTGAACTGGTACAGGTCCACTTATACATGGATGTTTTTCAACCAAACAGAAATACAGCATTTGAGGAATGTGAAACCCTTGTATAGGGAGAGCAGACTTTTCTTATACATGGGTTCCGCAGCTGGGCTGACTGCAGGAATTAAGTATGTGCATATTTGGGCATGTGCAGGGGCCCTGGAACCAATCCCCTGTATATCCCTCAGTATATACAGGGGATTGGTTCCAGGGATGACTATATATATATATATATATTAAATATTAATACAAGTACCTTAAATATATAATTATAATTATAATTCTTATGTAAAATATATTTATAATATTGGTATATAAATATTGATATTTACATGCAATTTCATAACTACTGAATAAGAATGCATATCTATATATATCCATTAGAACTAACTGAAAGAAGAGCCAGATTATCTACAAAGGAATAAAGTCTAGAAAAGCAATATGAAACCAGTAGAAGTTAGAATAAGTTCTGGGAGAAGATAACTAGAAACTTAGACTTGTATATTTACTGAAACTATCTTTCAAGCCATGTGGGCATGACCTTCATCCTTTGGAAGGATTTTTAAATAGTAGTTTAATTTCTTTACTTATTTTATTTCTAAAATAATTTCAATTTTTTTTTTAGATTCAACGGGTACATATGCAGGATTTGTTACATGGGTATATTGTGTTGATGCTGATGTTTGAAGCATAAGTAATCCCATCACCCAAATAATGAGCCTGGTGCCCAACAGGTAGGTTTTCAGACTTTGGTCCCCTTCTTCTCACCCTGCGTTAGTATCCTTGGTGTCTATTGTTCTTACCTTCATGTTCATGTGTACCTTATGTTTAGCTTCCACATATAAGTAAGAACATGCAATATTTGGTTTTCCTTTCCTGCACAAATTTGCTCAGCATAACAGCCTCCAGCTGCATCCATATTGCTGCAAATAACATGACTTCATTTTATGGCTCTGTGGTTTTCCATGATGTATATATGCAATGTTTTCTTTATCCAGTCTACCATTGATGGGCATCCAGGTTGATTCCATGTCTTTGCTACTGTGAATAGTGCCGTAGTGAACATCCTGGCACATGTGTCTTTTTGGTAGAATGGTTTATTTTCCTTTGGTTTTATACCCAGTAGTGGCATGGTGTTTCTAACTTCTTTGAGAAATCTCCATACTGCTTTCTACCATTGCTGAACTAATTTAGATTCCTACCAACAGTGTATGAATGTTTCCTTTTCTCTGCAGCTTTGCTAATATTTCTCTGATGATTAGTGATGTTGAGCATTTTTTCATGTTTGTTGGCCATATGTCTTCTTTTGAGAAGTGTCTGTTCATATCCTTTGCCCATCTTTTAATGAGGTTATTTGTTTTTTGCTTGTTGGTTTAAGTTCCTTAGATTCTAGATATTAGATTTTTGTCTAATGTATAGTTTGTGAATATTTTCTCTCATTCTGTGGTTGTTGGCTTACTTGATAGTTTCTTTCGCTGTGCAGAAGTTCTTTAGTTTAATTTAGTCTCACTTGTCAATATTTTTGTTGCAGTTGCTTTTGAGAACTTGGCCAAAACTTATTTGCCAAGGCCTATGTCCAAAATGACATTTCCTAGGTTTCCTTCTAGGATTTTTATAGTTTGAGGTTTTACATTTAAATATTTAATCCATCTCAGGTTAATTTTTGTATATGGTAAAACATAGGGATCCAATTTCATTTTTCTGCATATGGCTAGCCAGTTACCCAGCACCATTTATTGAATAGTGAGTCCTTTCCCCACTACTTATTTTTATCGACTTTGTTGAACATTAGATGATACAGGTCTTATTTTAGAACTATTCACATTTTCTGCTTACTTTTGAGTCAGTTTTAGTAATTTGTGTTTTGCTAGGAATTGTTCCTCTGAGTTGTCTAATCTACTGAGATAAAGATGATTATTGTATTCTTTGATAATTCATTTCTGCAAGTTCTGAAAGAAAAGAGGTGTCTTCTCTTCACTTGTGATTTTGCCAACTTGTGTGTTCTCTGTTTCATTACCAGTCTATGCAAAGGTAGCCATATTTAAAAAAAAGAGATTTTATTCTATTTATATTCACCACTGTTTTTCTTTTGTCTATTTAATGGATTTCCTCTCTAATCTTTATTATTTCTTTTCTTCTGCTTGTTTAAGATTTAGTTTATGCTTCTTTTTCT
Organism: Leontopithecus rosalia; assembly: GCA_028533165.1. Lineage (NCBI taxonomy): Eukaryota > Metazoa > Chordata > Mammalia > Primates > Cebidae > Leontopithecus > Leontopithecus rosalia. The sequence goes on from CM052653.1 coordinate 142,790,811, forward strand.
AGTAAATTAAGATGAAGCCTTAGTACCTTTTTTCTTTTCTAAAAATGTCATTTAAAATCATAAAATTTTCTCTAAGCACTGCTGTATCTCATAAATGTTGACACTGTAATTTCATTTTGTTTGCTATTAGTATAGCCACTCCAGTTTTCTTAGGGTTACTATTTGCATTGTTTATTTCTGTTCTATTACTTTAAACCTATTTGTGTTCTTAAATGAGAAGGTGTTTCTTAAGTTTTACTATTTTTATCCAATTTGCCATTCTCTGAAACTGTTACTGAAATGTTCAATCTATTTATATTTGGTATAATTATTGATGTGATTTAATTTATATCTTCTGTTTTGCGATTTAATTTTATATGTTTTATATCTTTTTAACTCCTATGTTACTTTTAAACGTCTTTTGTGTTAAATAGACTCTTCTATTGTACCGTTTAATTCTTTTCTTTTCTTTTTTACTATATTTTAAGGGATATTTTCTTATGGTTCATTTGTGGATTGCAATAGGTATCTTATCACAATTTGTGAATTACAATATGTATCTTGATTTATCATGAACTACTTCAGATTAATACTAAAAATTTTCCAGTAAAATATAGATAATTGACTCTAATAGAACTCTATTTCTCCCCTTCTTTGTTCTGTTTTGCTGTTTACGTGAAATTTACCTATTATTATAGTCTGTAAATATAGGTTAAAATCTAGCAATTATAATTTTCTAGGCAAAGTGTTTAAAATAAGAGAAGAATATTCGAAATAATATATTAAGCAGATTTTATATTTACCTATGTAATCATCTTTACCCGTGTGTGTATGTCTATATCTATATATGTATCTATGGATTCAAGTAACTGGTGTCATTTCTCTTCAGTCTTCATTTATCTGGTAATGTCTTTTTTAATCTTTTTCAATTTTTGAAGGATAGTTTCGTTGAATACTTAATACTTGGTTGACTTTTTTTGTTTGTTTTACCACTTTGCTTTCTAGCTTCCATTGTTTCTGATGGAAATTCTCATCACAATAAAATGCTAATTTGTGGTTCCTTGTACTTGATGAGTCATTTTCCTCTTGCTGCTTTCAAAATTTTCTCTTTCAACAATTTGATTATAATTTGTTAAGGTGTGAATCTCTTTGAATTTATTTTTGTTGGAGTTTGTTGAACTTCTTGGATGTGTAAATTAGTTTTAAAAAAATCATGTGTGGGATTTTTTTAGCCAGTTTCTTCAAATGTTTTTTCTGCCCTTTTCTCTCTCCTTCTCTGGGAGCTGTGTTCAATAAAAAAAAAAATTCTCTCTGTTCTTCAGACTGGATGGACTATATTGGTCTGTCCACAAGTTTGCTCATCTCTTCTGCCAGCTAAAGTCTGCTGCTGAATCTCTCCCATGAAATTTTCACTTCAATGACTGTACTTTTCAACTCGATAATTTCTATTTTGTGATATTCCATAATTTCTATATAGCTATTGATAGTTCTAATTTGATAAGCCATGATCATAATACTTTTGTTTTATTCTTAAACACCCTTTCTTTTGTTCTTTGAACATATTTGTAATAGTTGGTTTACTGCCTTTGCATGGGCTACATCAGAAACAGTTTCTATTGAGTGCTTTTTCTCCTGTATATGGGTAACACTTTCTGGGCTTTTTGCATGTCTCCTAATTTTTTCTTGAAAACCAAACAATTTAGATCACATATTGCAACAACTCTAGATTCTGATTCCACTCTCCCCTCCCCCAGGGTTGTTGTTTCTTTTTGTAAATTTTTTGTTGATTTCCTTACTGACCCTTCCATACTAATTATTTAGGATCCTTTCTTCCAAAGTCTGCACTCAAAGGTGTTTTTCCTCAGTAAAAATAATCTTGTTTTTAATTTTTAAGCCTGGATTCCTTGGGTTTCCGTTGGGTCAGCATCACGTAGTGATCAGCCAGTAACTGGTCCACGTCTGTGCTTAAACATCTTGATCCAGAAGGCTGGTGGTTCCATGTCTGAGATGGGAAACACGTTGAATGTTCAGGCAGTTTACAGGTTTTCTCTGGCCTCTGCTTTCTCACAGCCATTCCTCTTTCTTTTTTGAGTATTACATTCTGCTTTCTCACAGCCATTCCTCTTTCTTTTTTGAGTATTACATTCTGCTTTCTCACAGCTATTCCTCTTTCTTTTTTGAGTATTACATTCTGTTAGAGATGAGAGACATCTTATTCCATATCACTATATGGAATAAGCACTCTGCTATAATAGAATACCTGAGACTGGATAATTTATGAGGAACAGAAATTTCTTTCTCACAGTTGTGGCGACTGTGAAGTCTAAGATCAAAGTGCTGGCAACTGGTGAAGGTTGCTTCCAAGATAGTGCCTTAAATGTTGCATCCTCCTGAGGGTGGAACCCTGAGTTATCCCATGGCAGAAGAGCAGAAGAGACCACATCCACACCTGCAAGCCCTTCATACAGCAGCTTTAATCTTGATGGGAGGTGTTTAGCACCTCCCATTAGGCCCCCTCTCTCAACATCACTGCTTTGGAGATTAAGTTTCTAATATATGCATTTTGGGGGATACATTTAGACTGTAGAGGATAGCCAGGGTCCTCTCTAGTCTGGTCTGCTACATTTCTAGATGTCAATGAATATACTTTGAAAACATGATATTTCATAATATATTATTTTGAAAATATCTTATTTGATACCAATATTTAATCTTTTAAATAATGTTCAAGTGAACTTTCTTTTTCTTAAAAGTTTATTCGTATTTGCCATCAAATGGCAGTAACCCTAAATTTAAATCGACTAAATCACCCAATTAAGAGATACAGCCAAAACCTAATAGTATACTACATCCAGACCCATTTTATATCCAAAGATACACAAAGACTCAAAACAAAGGGTTGGAGAAAGATTTACCAACCAAATGGAGAGCAAAAATAAAGAAATAAACAAAAAGCAGGAGTTGCAATTCTTGCATTTTATAAAATAGATTTTAAAGCAATAAAGATACAGTGGTAAAAGGATCAGTGCAACAATAAGAGCTAACAATCCTAACACCCAGATACATAAGACCCATAAAGAGATTTAGACTCAATGAGACAGAAAATTAATAAGGATATCCAGGACTTGAATTCAGATCCGGAACAAGTAAACTTAATAAATATGTATGGCGCTCTCCACTTTAAATACACAAAATATACATTCTCCACTTTCAATACACAAAATATTGATCAGCCATTATTAATA
>CM052653.1:142794534-142829649 GCA_028533165.1 Leontopithecus rosalia
ATACATAAGACCCATAAAGAGATTTAGACTCAATGAGACAGAAAATTAATAAGGATATCCAGGACTTGAATTCAGATCCGGAACAAGTAAACTTAATAAATATGTATGGCGCTCTCCACTTTAAATACACAAAATATACATTCTCCACTTTCAATACACAAAATATTGATCAGCCATTATTAATAACCATTCTTAGAATAAAGCTACATTCCTGTTCTCTCTCCCTCTTTTTCTTCCTCTTTCTTCCTCTGTCTCCTTTTTTTTCTTTCAAAAAAGAAAAAATGTAAAAAAAAAAGTTTATTCGTATATGTAATTTTTTTAAAGCCTGGGTTCTTATAAATAGACTGATAACACAAAAATGCCAGTGTATTATGGTCAATCTTAGAAACCCACAACTCCAGTAAAATTCTTTTAGACGGCCGTGCGCAGTGGCTTACGCCTGTAATCCCAGCACTTTGGGAGGCCGAGGTGGGTGGATCACGAGGACAAGAGATCGAGACCATCCTGGTCAACATGGTGAAACCCCGTCTCTACTAAAAATACAAAAAAATTAGCTGGGCACGGTGGCGTGTGCCTGTAATCCCAGCTACTCAGGAGGCTGAGGCACGAGAATTGCCTGAACCCAGGAGGTGGAGGTTGCGGTGAGCCGAGATCGCGCCATTGCACTCCAGCCTGGGTAACAAGAGCGAAACTCCGACTCAAAAAAAAAAAATTCTTTTAGACGTATCTTCCTCTCCCCTGTGCCCACACAGTAGAGAATGCAATCCTTTGATTTTCAGGAGCGCATCGCTTACATCTGTCTTTCGGCACCCCTTCCGCAATTCTTCCCAGTATTATATTTCCCTCTGTCTTAATCACGTACTTATACTATAAACCCCTTGGAGCAGAGGAGCGCTTCTTTCTTCCACCTCTAAACTTGCCCTATCCCCTGCACCAAGTCTGGCACTCAGTAGGTACTCAGAAGGTGTTAAGTGTTAAGTGGGATTTGAGCTGGCTGGAAAAGCAGCACTTCCTCTTGGCCTGCCAATTCCTTATATGGGCCACGAAGCCCCTGTCTCCGGAGGCCCTTGTGTCTGTGACATTCTCGGGCTTATGCTTCTTGTGAACATTTGTGGGATATTAGTCATCTTATGTAGAACAGGATATATCTGTCACTTCTCCTCTGTGAATCCCTCCCTTCAACAAGATTTATTTTAAGAACTATGTGAAAAGAGAAATTTTCACAGGCAACCCTGTGAAAATCCAGTCATTTGTCAACATATGGGACTAAGTGCCCTGAGTCCCATCCAGCTGTCCTGGCCCTGCCCACCAGGGGGCCCCTCTGAGGAGGCAGCATCCAGGCAGGGGTCTGAAATAGCCAGGAAGGTGCATCTTAGGACCCCTCCTGTTTCCTTACTCTCTCGTGCTCTTGGCATAGTGAGTTCTCTGTTCTCATGAACAATGCAGCTGAGGAGAACGTGTGAGACCTCACTGAATCTTCAAGGCTGCTTTAGGGGATCAAAATGACCCTACTACAGAAAGGGAAACTGAGAGCCCACAGCTAGAATGTGGTGGAGCTGGACTTTGAGCTGAGGCCCTTTGCCTCTGCGTCCAAGACTCTGTCCATTAGCCTGAGCTGTTGTCAGCAGCAGGGGCCACTGGCTTTCTCTGAAAACAACCCTGAGGAAGTTGGTGATCTGCAAGATTTCATTGAGTTTGGAGCTGATAGAGCCAGGTAGCTTTTGGGCAAGAGCCAGAGGTCTTTGAGGAGATGCAGGAGGAAAGAGGTTACCACCCAAACCCTAGCTGGAGGCAAGGCTCCCTGAACCCCATCTTGTCAAGGGAGGGAGTGTGGTGTGTGGCCTCTCCACGGGGAAGTGTTGCCCCATCGTCTTTGGCTACTGGCAATCCTTGCATAGTGGATGGCCACTCTGGGCCTCAGTTTCACTAGCTCTGAACTGAGGTGGTTGGGTTCATTAAGCCCTGAACTTCCCCAAAGTCAGAAGAGGGAAGGCTCTCTTTTCCAGGCTGGAGTTAACAGCAAAAGAGTAGAGCTGTTTCCTCCTCCGCGCTCTGGGATGGCACATGTTGGGTGAGAAATGTCGGGGGCTTGATTGGGAGCTGCCATGCTCATTGCACACGGCTCCGTGCATCAGCTGCGAGGATTCACACCACATCCTCCAGACACCCCCACTGGGAGTTTCTATAGCAACTTTCTGAGAGGAATTTCCAGGGCTTGCAGATTCTGTCATAGTAACCCAGTGAGGGAAGAAAGTGTAGGGTGTGCGAGGAGGGGGCAAAGGAGCTGTGTGTGTTGAGGTTCTGGTGAGGCCAGCAGAGCAGAGTGGGTGGGCTCTGGGAACAGCCACAGAGCTGAGCAGTCAGGGGCTATGTTCCAGTCTTCTGCCAGCTCCTTAACAACAGGCAGGTCACAAGTTATCCCTGAAGGTTTCACTTTAGATCATAAAAGGTACCTCAAAGATGGCCATGAGGATTAAATGAAAGAGACATGCAGGCTTCTCATTTATCTTTCCTGAGGATTAGGGCAGGACAAGCCGGGAGTGTGATTCCAGTGGCGGGCTGCCTGTGGGTGTCTACAGAATAGAAATGACATTATGCAAGCAGATGGCTTGATGAAGAGACAAAAATATGAATATAAAACGCTCTAGCCATGGAGATGCTAATTTATTTTTACTTTTTAATAATGACACAACTTTGGATATCAAAGGTGTCTTCTTGCTTTTAGATATCTTCAGCCCTCAAAATAAAATCTAGCAACAGAACACAGCTCCAGATCAGACACAAACATTCTGAATTGGAGGATCAGCATGCCTGCCTCTTAACTTCCAAGCACTGAGCATGAGCAGTTTATCCCAACAATGAATCCACACTGCAGATGTGCTACACACCCAGCATTCTGGGGAATGGGGAAATTCAATGCACAAAAGCTCTGCCGTTGAATTGGTGGTGACTTGTAAAACAGTCCTTGTAAATGTTATAAAATTAATCAAGAAAAAAGGGAGGGAGAGAAACAAGTCAGCGCACTCAGCATTAATCCCTATGTCAGCTTGTTCTCTGACCCGCTTCCTCGTAGCTGTTTGCTCTATGTTGTCCCAGAATCATGTAGATTCAAGATTATAGGTCCCTGTAACTGCTCTGTAGATGACAACCTGGGCATTGTGAAATGTTAAGTTTTCCATCTGAGATATTTTTTCAGGTCCCACCTACAAATGAAACTACTGACTCAGCTTGTCTGAAAGACCCCATGAGATGCTGACTTACCAAAGGGTGCAGTTTCCACATCCCAATAATTTTATCCCCTTTACCTGACCAGTGACCCAGTTTTCTAGCCTATTTCCCTTCACAATGATTATTTTAAAAATCCCATTCTAGAACTCTTTGAAGAGATGGATGTGAGGGTCTCCCATTCTAGAACTCTTTGAAGAGATGGATGTGAGGGTCCTTCCCCTCTCCTCACTCAGCCATCCTATCATCATCAAGCTCTTTCTCTGCTGCAAACCCTCCTGTCTCAGTGTATTGGTATACACCTGCACAGTGGACAAAGAAGCCTGTTAGTCCTGTAACAATAGCAGGGCAGACGAGGCAGATTAACTATAGCAGGGATAGCTAGATATGTTTAAAGGAAGACAGAAATGCCTCTGGTGGCAAGGTTCAGCTGGGTCTCCAGTGTAGCAGAACTAAGGCTGAAGCCAGGCTCTGGGGGAGGGTGAATCACAGCAGAAACACAGAAGTGCAGAAGGGTGGATATGGGGGTGAAGCTGCAGGCTCATTCCATTCTGCTTGTGTCCCTCGGAGCAATCTAAGCTCCTGACCTGCCGACCCAGCTTTTTTCTCTAGCAGACAGTAATAATACCTTCTCTTTAATCCCCTGTGTGGATTATTTACATCAAGAAGTCATCTCAGTTCCTGGCATACAAATAGCACTTACCTGATTATGAGACAAAGAATAACAAGGTAAAAACCGTGGAAGTTGAAAATGAATTTAGAATTCTACCTTACATTGTTCAGGGACAACAGTATCTGTGTTTGTGGGGGACGACTGGATGACTAGACCACTTCGGGACAATTTTAAAGAAATTCTCTGGTGAAACTTAATTTGTCCACTCACTCAGCCACACCATGCACTGCTCTGCCCTGAGACAACCTAGTGCAATGCACTTGGAGCCCTTCCTCATGACCAGTGTTGAGGCAAGCCTTCTCGCTCACAGTCAGAAGAGCTAAGTAAGAAGCCTTCTCGCTCACAGTCCGAAGTGCTAAGTAAGTAACCCAAGCTCTGCAGACAGATGTCTCTAGTGTTTTTAGCACGGTATGGATCGTTTATACTGCTAGGCATTAGGGAGGATACAAGGAGAAGGTGTGTTCTGCCTTCAGGAAGTTGGGATAGGATCAGAAAGGAGTGTGTTGAACAGAGGAGCTGCCGAGCTCACATGGTTCTGTGGGTGGGACAGACAGCATGGAGGAGGCCAGCCCTGTTCCTGCCCCACCCAGACTCTTGGAATCCCACTGGTCAGCAGTGGGCCTCTCCCAAGCTTGCTTTTGGCCCTGATAGCAGGCACATGTGATGCTTCTTCAGATGACTTTCCCCAGGCTGCTCTGCCTCTATATTTGGAAAACATCCCCCTTGACAACCATCAGCCCAGGAAACTTGAGTCTTCATGGGATGTCTCTGAGGCATAATTTACACCCATACTTTATTTAGGTGGGGGGTGCATCATGGCAAGTATAAGAATGACTGCAATTGGGGTTTGCAGTAGGGGAGAGAGATGGGGCTCAACTCTGAATGCAAAAGGAAAGGGGGGGATTTATGGCCAGGGAGCATGGTAGGGATCAGAGGGCAGAAAATTACTAAGAGGCAGCATCGGGATAAGGAGGTTTTTCTCTGGCTTAAGTGTCTTCACAGGATTCTTGCTGAAGCCAGGCCAAGGTGATCAGACATCACCTGGGGGATGGTGGAAGAGGAAGAAACTGATTGGACATCAAGGATGATCGATATGGACAGTGGCATGTTCTGGCTAAACCAACTTAGGATTCTTGCTAACATTGGACAATGCAAAGATGGACTCAGATGTACACATGTCAGGGCCTACCTGAGAAAAGAATTCAAGAAGCCTGGTTAGAGTTAGGTCACACTCTGAGAAAAATCTGAGGCTACTTATTCTGGGTCTTCGCCTGAAGTTTTACCCTGTTCAGCTCCTTCTCATTCTTTGCCCTGCTTTCTCATCTTGGTTTCTTCTGGTAGCATTTCCAGCACAAATCACTCGTAGAAATCTTCACCTCAGAGTCTGCTCCTGAGGAATGCAGTTGGTATGGAAGCAGTCCTGGGAGCTCATCACTGGTGACAGAAGCATGGGGATAGTTGTGGTTCGTGAAGGGTCAGTAGGGACAAGGTACAGTTAGATAAAGATGCACTGGCTTGTGCAATCACTCTGGTGGGTAGGACATGTGGGAAAATGGTCATTATAAGGATGATGAAATTGGCTGATGTTATGGATGGATGTATTGAGGATGTGACAAACTTAAGTGATCCAATGGTTTAAGGCATGGCGGTAGGTCCAGTTGCAGCTGGCTGGGTGTGCTGTCTTTACAACAGTGTTCAGTGTAGTTTGTAGTATGTGGAATGCAGCTTCTGATCTGGGAGATGCATTTTTTATTAGACTTTATGTTTAGAGCAATTTTAGGTTCAAAGCAAAATTGAGGGGAAAACAGAGGCTTCCCACATACTCCCTGCCCATCTATACATAGCCTTCTCCACTCTTAACGTCCCACAACACAGTGCCAGCTGCAGTGAAATGTAGACACCTCCCATTCCTTTTAGTCCTTTATCTTCTACTGCGTGTAATATAGTCGGCTTAAATAGTTTCTGTAATAGATTTAAAACCACATAAGATAGCTGTTATAGAGAGTGCTATAATTTTTGCTTTGGCTGTCAAACATAATTTAGAAAACTCAATAGGAGGAAGAAAATATATTGTATTTACCTATTTTAAAAATTATTTACACAATTCCTTCTCCCTTCCTCAAGTTCCCAGTTCCCTTCCTTTACCATTTCTTTCTGTTTAGAGAACTTGGTTTAGCCATCTAATATACTTTGGATATTTATCCCCACCTAAGTCCCGTGTTTAAATGTAATCCCCATTGTTGGAAGTGGACCCTGGTGGGAAGTGTTCGCATCGTGGGGACAGATCCCTCATGAATGACGTGGTCATCCCCTTGGTGATAGGTGAGCTCTTACTTTAAACTCACATGAGATTGGGTGTTTTGAAAGGGTGTGACACTACCTCCAACTCTCTCTCTCACTCCTGCTTTTGCCATATGAAGTGCCTGCTCCCGTTTTGCCTTCTGCCGTGAGTAAAAGCTTCCCTCCCCAGAAGCAGATTCTAGTATTTTGTTTCCTATATAGCCTGCTTAAATGTGATCCAACGAAACTTTTTTTTTCTTATCTTATAAATCACTATATTAGTCTGTTTTCACACTGCTGTAAATAATGACCTGAGACTGGATAATCTGTAAAGGAAAGAGGTTTAACTGACTCATAATTCTGCATGTCTGGGAGGCCCAGGAAACTTAAAATCGTGGTGGAAGATGAAGGGGAAGCAAGGCATGTCTTACATGGCAGCAGAAGAGGTGGGGGTGCCGTCAAACACTTTTAAACTACTGGATATCATGAGAACGCACTTACTGTCACCAGAACAGCATGGGAAACTGCCTCCATGATACAGTTACCTCCCACTAGGTCCCTCCCTCAACACATGGAGGTTACAATTCGAGATAAGATTTGGGTAGGAACACAGTGCCAATCTGTATTAATTACCCAGTCTCAGGTATTCCTCTGTAGTGATGCAGAAACAGCTTAACAGAAAATTGGTACTGAGGAGTGGGGTATTGATGTAAAGATATCTGAAAATGTGAAAGCAACTTTGGAACCAGGTACCAGACAGAGGATGAAAGCGTTTGGAGGACTCAGAGAAAGACAGAAAGATGTGGGAGAATTCGGAATTTCTTAGAGACTGGTTAAATGGTTGTGACCAGTATGCTAACAGAATTCTACACAGCGAAGTCCAGGCTGGCAAGGTCTCAGATGGGAATGAGGACCTCATTGGGAAATGGAGCAAAGGTCTTGCATATTATGCCTTAGTGAAGAGCTTGGCTGTATTCTGTTCACATTCTTGGGATCTGTGGAAGTTGGAACTTCAGTGATGACCTAGGGTATCCGCTGGAAGAAATTTCTAAGCAGCAAAGCATTCAAATGTGGCCTGGCTGCTCCTGCAACAACCTACGCTCAGATGTGGGAGCAAAGCAATGACTTAAAATTGAAACTTATATTTAAAAGGAGATGCAGAGTATAAAAATTTGGAAAATCTGCAGCCTGGCCACGTGATAGAAGAAGAAAAAGCCTTTTTAGGAGAGGAATTCAAGCAGTCTGCAGAAAAAAAACGCTCACTAGAGATATTTGCATGAATAAAGAGGAGGCAAGTGCTCATAGCCAAGACAATGGGAAAAAAGGCCTGGTAGACATTTAAGAAGCCTCAAGGGCAGGCCCTCCCATCCTAGGCTCAGAGGCCTAGGAAGAAGAGACAATTTCATGGGCCAAGGCTCCTACTGTCCTGCACAGCCTCAGAACACTGCTCCCTGAATCCTGTCTGCTTTGGCTTCAGAACCAGCTGGGGCTCAAAGAGGCTCAGGTATGACTCAGACCTGCCATTTTGCAGAATGCAAGCAACAAGCCTGGTGGCTTCCATGTGGTGTTAAGCCTGCAGATAGTGAAAGTTTTGTCTCTCAAGCAAGTCTTTTTTACATCACCTTAGGGAGGAGGAAGGGCACCTCACCACTTCCAGATGGATGGAAGTCCAGACTTCCGATGGGGCCTCCAGGTGGCCTCCACTGACACCACAATGGGACTACCGACTCCTAGAGATGAAAATTCCAGCTCTTTACTTGACTATCTCTGATACCATCCTGATGTTGGGGAGGCGGACTGGGCATGTCATTACAGCTTGGTGAGAGCAGATCTCTCGGCTCCCTGCCACCCCTCACTAGTGTGGATGAGGGTGATGCCACAGCTTGTTCTGTGGTGTATGGTGGAAGTTGAATGACGACTGTCTTAGTGTTTTCTATCTTTCTGATTGAACCTTTTCTGGCCTTCAACTAAAGAGATAAGCCTTTTATTGTGTTGTTTGCTTATTGTTTTTATTTTCTTTTTCCCCCTTCTCACCCGTGATCTGTGAATTGTCAGCTTCTCTAGCTTTAAGCCTTGGATATGTGAAATGGAAAGAGATCCCAGGGACCATATCACCATGTGTTCTTTTGGTCTTGAGTTTTGTAATAAGTCTGTTTCTTTCCACCTTTCAGAGCCACAGATTTTAGTTGTACTTAGTCAGAGGAATTAGGAAAAGTACATTGACTCCACTTCCCCAGAGGCAGAAGTCTCGAGCACATATTTATAAAATATTATATCCAGCTTTTCTAATTATGTTTAGGAGAAGTTTTGATCAGAATTGCATAGTCCATTATTACCAGCAGAACCTGCAACCATTGCTGTTTTCACATAGTTTTATACTTTTAATCTTTTTTATCATTTTAGAAATATGGGATGGAAGAAGGAGCATAGCATTTGGCCAGTGACCTTTTAAAGGAAGCCTTTGTTAAGCACCTGCTGAATGGCACTGAAGTCCAACCGTGACAAGGGGAAAACCCACTGCCGCCAGGGATATGCAGTCTAGGAAATGGCTACTGCCCACATTTAGGGTAACAGTGTCAACAGAAACTTCTTTCTGAGCAGCTTTCATTCAGAAATGACACCCAACCAATTCTTGGGGACAAGAAAGATTTTCTCAAGTTTATTAGTTTTATATCTCCAGAGAAACAGAACCAATAGGGGATATCTATATCTATATATTAATATATCTGTAGTACACATATATCTCGATATCTATCTATGTCTCTATTACCTGCCTATGTATTGTAAGGAATGGACTCACATGATTATGGAGGCTGAGAAGTCCCTGGATCTGCAATTGACAAGGTGTTAACCCAGGAGAGCCAATAACATAGCTCCGATTTGAGTCTGAAGGCCTGAGGATCAAAGGTGAGCCAACAATGTAAGTTCTAATCTGAAAGCCAAAAAGTCAATGTCTCAGTTCAAGTCCGGCTGATAGCCAATTGATTATTTTATGAAATCGTGATGAGAAATCAATGGAGAAAGATATCTGTAATCAATTATACACCAGTGTGGCACAGAACAGTGGAGAAAGAATATGAAAAGCTGTCTCATTTGATATTCATGTGGAAAAAATTAATCTTGACCCCCACCTCACATTGTACGGAAAAATCAATCCCAAGTGAAATTATATCTAATTGTGAAAGGAGAGACACTAAGGCTTCTAAAAGTAGCACAGGAGAATATATTCCTGACCCTATAGCGAGCAAATATTTCTTTAAAAAGACACCACAAAGATAATTACTTTAAATGTTTACTTTATTAAAACCAAGAATTTCTATTCCATAAAAACAAAACTATATGGAGCAGAAAAATGGCATATGAGAAGATATTTGCAATACACTTCTGAGAAGAACCTAAAAATTCTAAAGAGCTTTTACAGATTAATCAGAAAAAAACATAAAATCCTATTTAAAAAATAGACAATTGTCTTGGATAGATATTTTGTTTTAAAAAATTTCATCCCAGTGTCCTCGAAATATATGAAAAGGTCATCAGTGTCGTAGTCATCAGGGAAATGCAAGCTGAAACCAGCAGACACCACTCCCAAATGATCCAGCGTTAATGAGATTATGGAGCAACAGAAACTCTCATACATCCACTAGACTTGACAAGGTAATTAAATTCATAGGTATATACCCCACACAAATGCACCATTGGTAGAGTGAGTAAATATGTTTTGTTAGACTCACAATAAAATACTTTAAATCCCCGAAAAGTCATTAACAACTTTGGTGTACAACTGCCTGGGTGAATCTCCCGAGCTTAGTGTTTGCCACAAGATGCCAGACACCAAGGATGATGTGTACTTCTATTTATGTAAGGTCAAAATAGATAGGAGTAACCTATGTCAATAGATGTGATAGCAGTGGACACCTATTTTAGGATGGGTTTGACACTGATGAAGGCACCAGAAGGGCTTCTGCTGTGCTGGTTATGTTTTATTTCTATAACTGGGTGTTGATTACATGAATATGTTCAGTTTGTGAAAATTATTTGAGATAAAATAGAATTAGTGTGCCTTCCTATGCATGTTACACTGCAGTAAAAATTTATTTAAAATGTTCTGTATTCTTATTTTTAAAGTACAAAAATTGTATGAATTGCATATTAAACGCTCTCTTCCTCACCTCTACCCATACCACACGTCATGCCCTAGGAGATGCCAGCTCTTCACAGGATTCAAAGGAATACAGAGCTGCTTCAAGATTTATCATCATTTCAAAATCTCAAAACCTCACAGGTAAATGTTTGCCCTCAGGGCTTTAACAAGCATTGTTGTTATTAAGATCTTTTTGGTTGCAATTTTAATGGAATATTTAAAAATTTTATTTCTGGTTCTGCTTGATTTGGTAATTTAGAAGAATTTAGCTTTCTAAAAAGAATCATATTGGTTTTTTAATGTGCAAAAGTAATGTAATTGAAATAAATTTTTTAAAAAGTACATAAAGAAGCTAATAATTCCCCTTTGTTTCCCTTCCCACTCCTGTATGTAATGATCCAAACTATTTTCTATTCTCAAACAACTAAATATGAATATACATGGATAGCCTTCTCCCTTATTTTTTTCACAAATGGGATTAAATCAAACTGTATTATACTTCCATTTGCGTTTTAATCTTTTCAATAGTTGCACAATATTCCATAATGTAACAGATTAAAGAATGCCTCGAATTATTTGTGGATCCTTCCACTGAGAGGTCTAATGCCCCATCCTTAGATCTGGGTTGAACTCGATGACCTGCCTAACCGATAGAATGAGGCAGAAGTTGTGCTGCCTAAAACTTCTGCCTGGATCTCTGGAAACTCAGATGTCCGGCCAAAAAGTTCCACAGAAGCCCATGTGCAGAAGAGCCGAAGCTCCCAGGTACTGCCCTGGCTAAGCACCCGGAAAAGAGTTAGCATCAATTTGCCAGCACTATAAGTGAGTCTGCTTTTAGCCACGTAAGTGAAATAAGTTTTCAAGCTGAATCCTCTAGCCACAGAAAAGCTGCCCCAGCTCAGAGCACAGAGGAGCAGGGATAAGCTGTTCCTGTCATGTCCCACTCAAATAGCAAATTCTGAGTAAAATACACTGTGATGACTTTTGTCAGTGGGTTTAGGAACGTTTGTTATACATTGGTATCTAACCAGAATACATAGAATCGAAACAGCTTAATTTACTCCTTATATAACTGTTATGCTATGTATAAACATTTCAGCTGTTTTCAGGAATTTTTTCCCTCCAACCTCGAATAATCTTGCAACAAACATCTTTGTGCACTTCTAATTTTTGGCATTTAAATAATACTGCATTATCTGTTGACTTCATTTGATGCTTGTATTTTATGCTGGTAGTTTTTCTTCAAATGCCTCATGACTTATGTTTCATGGTACGTAATTTATAGAGAAGACATAATATTTGGGATGTTTCTAAGCTTTCAGTCTTGCCATGCTGCTCTGCCAATCACTCTCATTCTATTTTTTTGGACGCTTTTTGCTAGTGACAGATGCTGACTCCTTTTCTCACACATTAAGAAAAAACACATATTTGATTTTTTAAAAAATCAACAGGATGAGTCATGATACTCTTTAAAATTTAATCTTTCTTTTGAGAACTCTTCTATCTGCCATCTTGCTACATCGGTCTCTTGTTTGTTTCAGGAAATCTAGTGCAAGCAGCAAAGATAGTGCTCCCTTGAAAAATGCTTCCTGAGACCACAAAATATGGGTCCTTTGTAATTTATTCAGAATTTATTTGAACAAGGAAACCGTGGCACTGGAAAAAAAACAGTGTTTTGACAAGTCTTTTTTTCTCCTCATCATTGTTAACATGATTTCAAAGCACAAGGCTGGAAGCGCTGTGCGGTTAGTGTAATTTCAACGAAATATGCTTGCTGCTTTCAGGCGTAGCACATCAGCGCTGATTTGATGCTTGAGGTAGCAATACAGCATCTTTGTGCTAGTTTCTTGCAAGCTCCATGTGAACTAATGTAACAATTCCCCTTGAAATCATTTGACTCCTATTATTTTGGTGTATTAAACATGAAAATAACAGTTCAGCTTTCACACTTCCACTAGAGGTTACGGGGAGGGATTCCACATTTAAACATGAAATACAGAAGCCAGTGAGGCTGGGGAGTTGCCAGGGAAGGGTAACTGCTCATCAGTGACTTGCAAGGTGGTATTGACCTCAACACACTGACCAATATGTGAAACCCGAGTCTCACCTTGGCAACATTTTCATCAGCAAGTGGGGAACGTGGCCATCTCTCAGTGATGATTCGCCAGTCGAGGGTAAGGGGAAGCACAAGTAAAAGTTGAATGCCAACTTGCTCATTTGTAATGACTGATGAGAAACATAAATGTATTTGCAAGTTCTCCCATTTCCTGTATAAACATCTACATTGAAATGTAATGCCGGCCAGGCGCGGTGGCTCAAGCCTGTAATCCCAGCACTTTGGGAGGCCAAGGCGGGTGGATCACGAGGTCAAGAGATCGAGACCATCCTGGTCAACATGGTGAAGCCCTGTCTCTACTAAAAATACAAAAAATTAGCTGGGCACGGTGGCGCGTGCCTGTAATCCCAGCTGCTCAGGAGGCTGAGGCAGGAGAATTGCCTGAACCCAGGAGGCGTAGGTTGCAGTGAGCCGAGATCGCACTATTGCACTCCAGCCTGGGTAAGGAGAGCGAAACTCTGTCTCAAAAATAAAATAAAATAAAAAGAAATGTAATGCCTAGGGCAAGTACTGAATAGTCTATACAAAGAAATCAACTCAAAACAAAATACAATTAATTGTAAAAAATGTTCAAACAACTCACAGGAGGCAGAGAGAAGAAAACAGTAAAACAAACAAAAAATCAGAGGAAAGAAACAGAAAACAAACAAAACAGTTAAAATGACAGATTCAATCCCTAACGCAGACATAATCACAGTAAATATGTTGTCTAAATATACCAGTTAAAAGACAGAAATTGACAGAGTGAATTATAAAACGAGCTAACTACATGCCAGCTACAAGAAAGTCACTTTCAATCTAATAATATGGTTAGGTTGAAAGAAAAGACTGAAAATCAGTATTACATAAAAATATTAATAAAAGGAAAGTTGAAGTGTATGTTATTATAGAGGGCAGACTTTAGAGTGAAGAAACAGAAAAGAACATTTCATAATGGTAAAAGGATCAATCCCTCTAGAAATCACAGCAACCCTAAGTACATATGTACCTAACAAAGGAGCTGCAACACATGTGAATAGAAAACTGATATAAAATTGAAAGGAGAAATAAAGTTTTAATGGGAGACTTCAGCACTCTTCTATCAACAATTTATAGAACAATAGCATTAGGCAACAGAATCTACACATGTAGAGAACAACTCACCCAACAACAGTAGAATCTGCATTCTCTTCAAGCCCTCACAGAACTTTTACCAACTTAGACTGTATATTGAGCCATTAAATGAGCCTCAGCAAATATAAATTAGCAAAAATCACACAGAGTTGATTCTGTGGCCATCGTGGACTCACGCTACAAACCAATGACAGAAAGATAACAGGAAAATCTCCAAACATTTGGAAACTATAAAATGTGCTTCTAAATAATCTGTGACTCAGAAGAGGAAGTATTTTAAAAGAAACTTAAGGGAAGCTTGAGCTGAAGGACAATACAACATAGAAATACTTATGGAATGGAGTAGACGTATGTTTCCCTATTCCTCCTGCTAAGTACAGCTAAAACCTCTAAACATATACAAAACAAGCAAGACCACTCCAAAGGGTGGAGAAGGGAGGGCAGATCAGTTAGGGCCTTGTGTCCTGAAGAATGACACGATGGTGCATTTCCTTGATCTTCTTGGTGCCTTATATATCTCACACTGAGTGCTGCAGAAGTCTGAAAATGCGCAGAAAACCACAGGCCTCCTTATCCCCCAGAAAAACAAAACAAACAAAACAACAAAACCTGCTTTCTGCAGCCACAGAACAAGAAATGGGACAGCTAAGCAAGACAGAATATTTTTAGATAATAACCACACTCTGCTTCAGCCAAACTCCACGGAAGTAACCACAGCCCCAGCCCCACCCCAATAGCAAAGGCCAACTGGTGAGCTTAGACTACCTCCCCTGCTAAACTGTCACAACTGCTCCCCCATGCTGGGGTGATGTCAGAGAAGGCCAAGTGGGAGGTCAGGACTTCCACTGCTGACCTTCTCTGGCAGTGCCAGTGGGGGCCAGTGGGGAGCTGTGGCCAGACTCCCCACCTTTCATGGAACTGTCACCCCTGCCCAGCAGTAACTAGAAGCCCCTCCTCTTGAGGGTCAATGGAGCTGAAGCCCCTCCTCTTGAGGGTCAATGGAGCTGAAGTGGGAATCTGAAGTTTGACCCTCACCAGGCAGTAATGAAGTGAAATCCTTTATACCCATTCCTTCCTTCAGAGGAAGCCTGCCAAAACAAAAGATTTAAATAAGGCTTGGTCTCACAATACCTCAGATGTGCAGGTATCATTGATAATCCCTCATCATACCAAGAACTAGAAAAGTCTCAACTGGAGTGAGTAAAAGCAATTCTTCAATGGACACCAATAAAAATTTTTTACAAGAGAAAAAAGACACAGATTACCAATATCAAGAATGAATGAAATCAAACATGCAGATGTCAATGGACAATCCAAGAACTAGGAAACTTTCAGCTCAAATGACTATATGTGATCAATGGACACCAATAAAGAAGGGGCACCAATGTTAGGATTTTCTAGCAAAGGTCCTAGGGCAGCCATCACAAAAATGCTTTTACTAAAAATGTTTTTAAAAGAGAGAAAAAAGGCATATATTACCAATACCAAGAATGAAACAGGGGATGTCAATACAGATCATGCAGATGGCTTAAGGATAATAAGGGACTATTGGGAACAACCCTACATGCATAAATTTGCCAATTTAGATAAAATGGACCAATTTCTCATAAAACACAAATTACTATAATTCATTAAACATGAAGTAGATAACTTGAATAATCCTATTGCTATGGAGATAATTTAATTTGTTATTTTAACCCCCCCCCAAAAAAAATCTTTAGGACCAGATGGTTTCACTGAGAAAATTCTGAATTAATATTAACTCTAAAAAATCTCTTCCATAAATTAGGAAAGGAGGAAGCATTTCCCAACTTATTTTACAAGATCAGTATTACCTGATACCAAACCCAGACACTGATAGTACAAAAAGAGAAAAAGACACACCAATACCTCTTAAGAATATAAACACAAAATATTATCCATCAAATCCATCAATGTACAGAAAACAGTGGAGTTTGTGTCAGGCAGGCAAGGCTGATTCAGTCATTAAAATCAAACAACATAATGTGCCATATTAACAGGCTAACGAGGAAAAGAATGACAAGTTTATATAAAATGATGCAGAAAAAAACATTTGATAACTGTAGTACCCGTTCATGACAAAAGCTGTCAGCAATCTAGAAAAGGAGGGAATTTATCAATTTGATAAGCATTTACAACCATCTTGCAGCCAACATCACACTAAGTAGTGAAAGGATGAAGTTTTTTCTAAGATGGACAACCCAGGATGTCTACTGTCACTATTGCTCTTCAGTATAGTACTGAGAGCTCTAGCCAGTGCAGCGAGCCAGGAGAAGGAAATACAAAGACAGACTGGAAGGAAAGAAGGAAGGAAGGAGGGAAGGGAGGAAGGGAGGGAAGGAAGGGAGGAGAGTCAGGAAGGAAGGAAGGGAGGAGAGTCAGGAAGGAAGGAAGGGAGGGAGGGAAGGAAGGAAGAAAACAAAGAAAGGAAGGGAAGGAGGGAGGAAGGAAGATAGGGAAGGAAGAAAGAAAGGCAGGCAGGAAGGAAAAATGGAGAGAAGGAAGGAAGAAAGAAAAGGAGAAAGTCAGGAGGGAAGGAAGGTAGGGAGGAAGGAAGGAAGATAGGAAGGAAGAAAAAGGGAAGGAAGGTAGGGAGGAAGGAAGGGAAGAAGGAAGGAAAGATGGATGAGATGGAGGGAGAGAGGAAGGAAGAGGGGAGGGAGGAAGGCAGGCAAGAAGGAATGAAGGAAGTCAGGAAGGCTGGCAGGAAATGGTCTATTTTGAAATGATAAGGTAGCCTATGTAGAAAATCCTAAGGAAGCTTAAAAAAAATCAATAAACTTCTAGAACTAGTAAATGAGTTTGCAGGACACAAAGTCAACATATAAAAATCAATTGTGTTTATATATACTAGCAATTGACATGTGGAAACTGAAACAGAAAATATAATGCCAGTTATATTCGCTGAAAATAAAATGAAGTACTTAGATGTAAAACTAACAGAACAAATGCAAACTCAAAAAACCAAAGAATTACTAACACAGTATACAAACATGGCACCTCTGCATATACATCAACTCTACATAGAACATTTGGAAGAAAAGTTTCTGTACCTTGCTGTAAATATTTTGATAATATTTTTGCAAATTCAATACTCTGTACTATTGCGTTGTGTTATTTATAATTCAAACCCTTAAAAGCAGTGTGACAGTACCACAGTGGACAAGGATAGATGTGGATGGAACTTCTATTGCTACGTGAACTGATTCAGCCAACTCAGAGAACCACTGGCATTTACTTTGAATGTTTAAATTATATTTGAATTGATCTGACAACACAGCAGAACAGTGTTTTATGGCAGGCGGTATCCTAAGTGCTTTTCTGATGTTGGCACATGTGATGTCCCTGACATCCTGAAGTACTCTCTACCATCAGCCCCGTTTTACAGCTAAGAAAATTGAGGAACAGCAGAGTTAAATATTTGCCCAAACAAATATATTAAATACGTGACGGTGAGCCAAGATCCACACTAAGACTGTCTTATTCCTTTGTCCACTCTCTTGCTTCTCACTCTACAGCTTCTCACTCTACGGCCTCCAATCCCACTTCTAGGTAATACCTCTTAGAAAGTTTAAAAAAGCTGGGTATGACAGCTCACGCCTGTAATCCCAGCACTTTGGGAGGCCGAGGCTAGCGGATCATCTGAGGTCAGGAGTTTGAGACCAGCTTGGTCAGACAAGATGAAACCTTGTCTCTACTAAAAATACAAACAAAAAAAAAATTAGCGGCCGGGCACGGTGGCTCAAGCCTGTAATCCCAGCACTTTGGGAGGCTGAGGGGGGTGGATCACGAGGTCAAGAGATCAAGACCATCCTGGTCAACATGGTGAAACCCCATCTCTACTAAAAATAAAAAATTAGCTGGGCATGGTGGTGCATGCCTGTAATCCCAGCTACTCAGGAGGCTGAGGCAGGAGAATTGCCTGATCTCAGGAGGCGGAGGTTGTGGTGAGCTGAGATTGCGCCATTGCACTCCAGCCTGGGTAACAAGAGTGAAACTCTGTCTCAAAAAAAAAAAATTAGCGGGATGTGGTGGTGTGCACCTGTAATCCCAGCTACTTGGGAGGCTGAGGCACAAGAATTGCTTGAGCTTGGGAGGCAGAGGTTGCAGTGAGCCAGGATTGCACCACTGCACTCCAGCCTGGGTAACAGAGTGAGACACCATCTCAAATAAATAAATAAATAGATATTTTAAAAAATTAAAAGCTTAAAAAATTTATTCCAGGAAGCATACACAGGAATGTGTATCACAGCATAGCCTTGGATTACGTGTGGACAATTCAAATGTTTATAAAAAGAACAACAGAAAATTTCATTGTGTGTGACATGCCCACACAAGAGTTTCATACAGATGTTAATGTCTATAATTATGTGTGACAATGTATATCAATCTTATAAACATAATGGTAAGTGAAAATGTGAAAAGCCACAGATAGTTTACCATATAGGAGTATTTAAGTAAGGCAAAAAATGAGTAAAACTAATGTATTGTCTAGGCATCCACACTACATGGTAAAAATATTTTGTAAAAAAGGAGAACAAAAGATACAGTGTTTACCACTGGTTGGAGTGAGAAGATAGTGGGCAAGGAGGTGTAACAGCTCGCTTAGTGCTTCTTGGTTACGAGGCTGGAGCCCGCTTGGTGCGTCTTGGTTACGAGGCTGGAGCCCGCTTGGTGCGTCTTGGTTACGAGGCTGGAGCCCGCTTGGTGCGTCTTGGTTACGAGGCTGGAGCCCGCTTGGTGCGTCTTGGTTACGAGGCTGGAGCCCGCTTGGTGCGTCTTGGTTACGAGGCTGGAGCCCGCTTAGGGCCTCTTGGTTACGAGGCTGGAGCCCACTTGGTGCGTCTTGGTTATGAAGTTGGAATTTGTTTAGTACGTCTTAGTTACAAGGCTGGAGCCCGCTTGGTGCTTCTTGGTTACGAGGCTGGAGCCCACTTAGGGCCTGTTGGTTATGAGGCTGGCGCTCGCTCGGTGTGTCTCGGTTATGAAGTTGGAGTTTGCTTAGTACGTCTTGGTTACGAGGCTGGAGCCCACTTGGTGTGTCTTGGTTATGAGGCTGGAGCCTGCTTGGGGCCTCTTGGTTACAAGGCTGGTGCTCGCTTGGTGCGTCTTGGTTATGAAGTTGGAGTTTGCTTAGTTCGTCTTGGTTATGAGGCTGGAGCTTGCTTAGTGTGTCTTGGTTATGAGGTTGGGTAAGTTCATGGGTGAACACTGATTTGATGATCATGCTTCATATCTTGATAAATGCTAAGTATATTTTTTGCTTTGTATCAAATATAGAATAAATTTTTAAAGATTAAAGTAGAAAACAAATAGAATAAAATAAAATAAACAGTAGAGAAAAAAACCAACATGACATTTTTTCATTACCTATTGAGGTGGGAGCTGCCATGGTCTGGATTTTACAAATGGGGGATTTTGGTGTGGTGAGGAGACAAGAGGTAGCCTCCCAAATTTACCCAGCTCGTAAGTGACAGGTGGGGACTTAAACCTGGTTGTTTGGCTCTGAGCCAGGTGGTCTGGCTCCATAGCCTGGGATGGTGACCACCCTGCCTTGCTGTTGCTTACCCTCCGGAGCTCTCCACCTCCCCTGCCAGTCCTAGACCCCGACAACCTGGTTTCTGGAAGGAGGTGATACCCATGGTACATAGACAGTGTTGGAACAGAGAGACAACGTGGAGAACTTCCATCCCTCATTCGATGATAGGGTGGGGGGTCGAGGGATATAGGCATGGGCAGACACATTTTCTGCAACAGACGGAGGAGGCTGGGAGCTGGGCACTGCTGATGGTATCCTCGCAGCTTCAGTGCTTACCACCTGCACCCTCACCTCACCCTCACCGCTGCCTGCTGGCCTCTCAGCAGCCCTGGAGGCAGACACTCCTTTGATCCTGATTGACAGGTGATGTTAAATCTCAAGGTCAAGTTACCCAACTCCAGGAAGAGGTGGGCTTGGGTGGGGGCAGCTGGACTCTTCAGCTGCACTGGAAATTCTATGCCACATTGCCGGGAATGATAAATAACTCCTCCTGCATGAGGAAACAAGACAGACAAGTGACTGAATAGATAGAATTGTCCAGAATCACATCCCTCTTAACTGGGTATGCTGAGGCACAAGTGGGACTGGAAGTGGAGGCCGTGTGAGGAGACGTTAGTTTTGTAGTCAATACACTTCTATTTTATTTCTTTTCTCCAACAACTGTATTCATGTGTTGAACAATTTTTTTAAAGGTGAAAAGACATGGTGCTATGTATATAACAGATTTATAAAAGTTTAAGTTATATAATAGTTGCAGTATCTGGGACATAGTAGGTGCTCAAAATAAACATTATTTTGCAAAGCGCCTTAGTCTGTTTGGGTTTCTGCATCCAAAATACCATAGACTTAATAGAAATGTATTTCTCAGTTCTGGAGGCTGAGAAGTCCAAGATCAAGGCACTGGCCAATCTGGTGTCCCGTCAGGACCCGCTCACTGTTTCATGGACGGCACCTTCTCCCTGTGTCCTCACATACTGGGGGGAGCTGCCAGCTCCCTAGGGCCCCTTTTATAAGGGCAGTAATCCCACTCATGAGAAACATTCAGACCACAACACACGTTGAAAATGCTTTACAGAAGCAGATCACGCGAGGCGACGATGGGCTTTCCGAGCCCTGTGCTCTTCTACAAAGCATCTTCAGAGAAGACCTGGCTGGAGGTGGAGAGCGCAAAAGCCCATTAGGACTGCAGCAAATCCGGATAAGCCTGATTAAAGGTGTTAAAGATGCGACCTCGCCCTGGACGGATGCAGTTCAGGGCCTCCCTGGGCCTTGGTTGCAGCCTTTGTGAATGTAACAGCCCCATACACTCACCACGCGGAGGGGGTTTTCTTCACTCGATCCATGCAAGAGGCATGAGCTCAGCGTGCAGCTCTATCTTCTCCAGCTCTTCATCCAGTTTCTGTCTTCTCAGTTCCCGCCACCCCCATGTGCTGCATGGCGCCCCCCACCCTGCACTGGGGCCCAGAAGTTTTGCTTGTTCTCGGCGATCACACTCCTACTCTGTGGCTCAGAGTCTGAAAATAATGGTTTAGCGTATTTCATCCACTTTTCCACCTGGAGGGAAAGTGCAGTGTTGTCAGTTGGTCAGAGTGGGAGGTGGTCATGTGTGTTGTCAGCCGTCCAGATGTCCCCAAGCAGAAAGAAGGGGCTTCGCTCAGCCTTTGCCTGGGGCTTCCTATGTCCATCGGAAGGCAGAGTGGGTCGCATAAGCTCTCACAGAAAGAATGAATGAGCCAGCCAGTTGCTTCCCTGAACGGCTCTGTTCTGTTCTGGCGCATCCTCACTGGAGACCCACCTGCTAGGGTGTGACGGAGTGAACAGCTACGGGTCTTTGTCCAGCACCTGCTTGGTGCCAGGACCTTTCGCTCTGCTTGGGAAATTGTCCTCTTTGTTTCACAGAGGATGAAGCCGAGGCTCGCAGGCTGAATTCTGGTGCTCAGTTTTCAGGCTCCGGCTCCTTCCCCCTGCAGAGAGGCCCCATCTCAGTGCTGCCTACACCGTTGGGAGGAGTGGAGACAAAGGCAGACCAAGAGTCACCAGGCAATTCCTTCAGAGCCTGAAGTCTGCAATCCTCCAGTGAAGCTTTTCTGGTGAATGTCCTTCTCACTCCAGGAATTCTAGAAATGCTGAGCCCCTTTGCCTGGGAGATGGGGTTGCTGGCTGGGACAGAGCATGGGCCTAGTGGTCCCTCTGGTCTGAAAGAGAGGGTGAGGTGGGAGGACCAGTCACAGACTGGAACCTCCCCTGCAAAGTGATGTGTGTCCCAGACCTGCAGGGAGGGAGGGGCTTCTGGAAGTCAGGCCAATTGCCAGGGTCTGTGAGCCACCTCCTGAAGCCCAGGCCTGGTGTGACTTTTGCTTGCCCCACATGAATGACTGCAGTCATTTGAAGAGGGTCCTCCAGGGAGTCATCAGATATCTGGTGGAATTGCAGGGGCTCAGGGTCCACTGCAAGCTTGGGCACTTGGAGGGGAGAGGCTGCTAGCATGGCTGTTAAGGACCACTGCTCGGGGCACTGGCAAGGGGCCTATTGAACAGCTTCACTCACTGCCCAGGCACCTGACAAGCCTTCACCAACCACTCTTTCTGTCTTACAGGGAAGTCTTGGGGGTGCGGAGCAAGGTCGCTTTGGCCTGAGGTCAAACCATCATGATCTGCCTCTGTGTACAGTTATCCATCCTTCTATTAGGTAAAACAAAGAATTGTGCAAAAGCCACTCAGAGCTGTTGAGGATGTTGCTGCACTTGCCAGATCTGGGAACAGCGATTTTCCTTTGCAGCTTCAACAAGAGAAGAACTCTCGCCGGGGAGGAAGGGGTCACGCAGAGCCCGTGGATACCTTACTTTGTGGCGCCACCTAACGGCTAAAGGTTAAAATTGCATATTTTAAAGATTCTGCAGAGGAAGAGGTGGGAAGGGGCCCGGTTTGTGAAGAGGAGGAGGAGGGAGGTTTTTTTGGAAGATTTCGTTCCTGCTCTTGGGCACATGGACCTAACAACGATACAGTCCTGCGACCCATCTCTGATTTTTCCCCTGACCCACTCTGGTGTAGCCCTGCGGAGATAATTGGCAATTGCAAAGTCACCTGCCTTTGATTTTTGACTTAGTAACCCAGGAAACCGTGTCAAAGATGCTCTAGCAAGACATATGAGCCACGTTTACACGTGCCACACACCATAGAACTTTTTGTCATCGTAGGAGACTCAGAGCGACTCACATGTGCATCAAGAGGGCACTGATGGAAGCAGCCCTCGTGCAGCCCCCACGCAGAGTTCCAGCCAGCAGCGCTCAGGCCACCCCCTGAGCCCCAGTGACTGGCGACAGCCCAGCTCCACGTCGCCATCATCCTGGATCTGTGCTGCAGGGCAGTGGCCATCTGGAGCACGGCTGGCCGCGGTGAGCCCTGAGCTGGTGGGTGACGCTGAGTCTGCACACACTTTGTTGTCAAAGCCAACCCTGTGTGCAGGCCGGGGTTGCCTTCTAGTGTCCTGTGCTCCTTCTGAGTGCCTAGCACGGATGCCTCCTCTGTGTGCCCAGTGTTGTGTGGCTGGCCTTATGTGTCCAGTACTGAGTCACATCCCTGGTGTTATGCAGCAGGCAGTGTGTGTGGGACTTTGCCCAGTGTCAGCTGTGTAGCTGGCATCTGTGTCCCACCTGTGTTCTTGCCATGTGCCTGGCCCTGTGTACCTCGTGTGGCACCTGGCTGCCTGTACTCCGCGTTGCATGCCGGGTTTGTTTGCTCACCTCTGTGGCTTGCATTGTCATCCTGGAGCTTCTGCCTGTGTTGTGTGCCGGCTGTGTGTGCAGGTACTGTGTGTACCTGGTGCCGTGTCCCTGCTTGTCTGTGCCTAGTATGCATGCCCAACGTTGCGTGCCTGGTGTTGTGTCCCTGGTCCTGTGTGCCCAGCATTGAGATCCCAGAGTGTCTGCCCGGCCTGGGTGCCTGCATCATGTGTCCGGCCTTGTGTGCGCAGGTGTGTGCATCTGGCTTGGTGGGCCTGGTGTGTACCTGGCATATGGGCTTGGTGCTGTCTCCCTGGTATTTTGTGCTTGGTGTGTTTGCCCAGCACTGTGTCCCCTGCATGGTGTCTGAGAGGCTGCACCTACTATGGTGATTCTGGCGGTGTGTGTCTGGCATTGTGTGGTCATTGTTGCATCCTTACTGTGTCTGTCCAGCATGGGGCACCAGCTTGGTCTTCCTGGCCCTGTGGTTCCAGAGTTCTGTTTCTGCACTGTGTGGCTGGTGTGGTGTGGCTGGAATTGATAGCTGGTGTATGTGTGACTGGTGTGTGCATGGCTGGTGTGTGCATGGCTGGTGTGCGTGTGGCTGATGTGTGCATGGCTGATGTGTGTGTGGCTGATGTGTGCGTGGCTGGTGTTTGCGTGGCTGATGTGGTGTGGCTGGTGTGTGCATGGCTGGTGTGTGGCTGGAATTGCATGGCTGGTGTGTGGCTGATGTGTGTGTGGCTGTGTATGTGACTGATGTGTGTGCAGCTGGTATGTATGTGGCTGGTATGTATATGGCTGGTGTGTGCATGGCTGGTGTGGTGTGGCTGGAATTGCATGGCTGGTGTGTGTGTGGCTGATGTGTGCACGGCTGGTATGTATGTGGCTGGTGTGGTGTGGCTGGAATTGCATGGCTGGTGTGTGTGTGGCTGATGTGTGCACGGATGGTATGTATGTGGCTGGTGTGTATGTGGCTGGTGTGGTGTGGCTGGAATTGCATGGCTGGTGTGTGTGTGGCTGCTGTGTACGTGCCTGGTGTGTGCGTGGCTGCTGTGTGCATGGCTGGTGTGGTGTGGCTGGAATTGCATGGCTGGTGTGTGTGTGGCTGGTGTGTACATGCCTGGTGTGTGCATGGCTGGTGTGTGCATGGCTGGTGTGTGCGTGGCTGGTGTGTGTATGGCTGATGTGTGCATGGCTGCTGTGGTGTGGCTGGAATTGCATGGCTGGTGCGTGTGTGGCTGATGTGTGTGTGGCTGGCGTGTATGTGCCTGGTGTGTGCGTGGCTGGCGTGTGTGTGGCTGGTGTGTGCATGGCTGGTGTGTTGTGGCTGGAATTGCATGGCTGGTGTGTGTGGCTGGTGTGTACGTGCCTGGTGTGCGCATGGATGGTGTGTGCATGGCTGGTGTGTGATGTGGCCTTGTGAGCTCAGTGGTACTCCTGGAGTTAGTGCCTGCCAGTGTGTGTGGTAGGTGTTTGGCATCGTCTGCCTGAGGTTGTGTTTCCACAGTGTGTGCTGGAACGTGTGTGCCTGTTTTGTGCATAGCGTTGTGTTCCCACAGTGTGTGCTGGCACTAGCGCCTGGACTTGTATGTGCCTTGCACCCGGCTCTTGTGCCTGGCATGGTGTGTTCCAGGGTTTTGTGCCCAACAGCGACGCTCAGCATTTCGCTTGGTGTGTGTGTGTGTGTTCAGAACGTGTTACAAGCATGGGTTCTTGCTGTGTGTGCGTTGTGTATGTGAGGCTGTGTTCTTGGAGTGTGGGTAGTATCTGTGCCTGGTGTGTGCCCGATGTGTTCCTGCAGCATCTGGTGCTGTCCCCAGTGTGTGCCAGTGTGTTTTCCAAGTGGGTGTGCCAGCTTGTCTGTTGTGGTATGCCTGGCCGTGTGGGCCTAGAGTTGTGTGTCCAGTGTGTCCCCAACTTCAGCATCTGTGCCTGGTGAGTGTTTCTGTCTTTCTGTGTCTGGTGTTGTGACCCAGCATGGTTTGTGTGGCTGTGTATGCTTGGCAAGAGTCCCCACTCCTGTGTGCCTGGTGCTGTGTATCCAGGGCGTGTGTCTGCTGTCCCACTGTGTTGAGTCCCCACACCCACCCGTGCACGTGGCACTGCCCCGCTGTTGAGGAGGACACTGTGTGGCCGTCCCCACTCCCTGCTCGGGAGGAGCTGAGGATCCCGCCGTGGCCTCTGCCCTCCCCCGCACTGCAGGCTGTGCTCCTTACTGGGGACACTCCTGCTGGCAGCTCCCCGCGTTTAGCCTGTTCAGGGGATCAGCTTCCCACCCCATGCACTCTCCATTTATTTGGGGAGTTCCCGCAGGATGAGGCCGTTCCTCCTCCCTGCTCCACTCTGGGCACACCCCTGAGCAAGGGGGGACTCCTGTCCTTCAGCTCATCCCCAGCCCCTGGCCACAGCTTTCCCTCCTTTGCGGAGGTGGGCTCAGGCAGGCCTCGCTGGGGAGCTCACTGGACCCTGCGCGCGGTGCTCCGCGGGCCCAGCCAGTCCTGACTCCACCTTGAGCCCTGCACCAGGATGGGAAGTGCCCGGGGAGCTCATCGGGCCGCGGCTGTTCCCCCAAGTGGCCACCAGGGGGCAGAGCTGCCCTCCGTCCGCTCCCCAATCCTCCCTCACCCCTTCCATTGCCGGACCGGGGACCCTTGCCTGAGGGCGCCCTCAGATTCCTCGGGGTTGCAGATAACCCCAACCTCTACACAGACAGAAAGGGGTGGATTTCATAAAAAGCAAGGAATTTTTAAAATGTGAATAATTTAAAAAAATACAATCTCAGCCAACCCCACCCCCCACAACCCCACGCCTGTAATCCCAACACTTTGGGAGGCCGAGGCGGGTGGATCATCTGAGGTCGGGAGTTTGAGACCAGCCTGACCAACATGGAGAAAGAAAGAAACCCCGTCTCTACTAAAAATACAACGTTAGCTGGGCGTGGTGGCGTGTGCCTGTAATCCCAGCTGCTTGGGAGGCTGAGGCAGGAGAATCGTTTGAACCTGGGAGGCGGACGTTGCAGGGAGGCGAGATCCTGCCACTGCACTCCAGCCTGGACAACAAGAGCGAAACTGGGTCTCCAAAAAGAAAAAAAAAGAAGAAGAAAGGAGGGAGGAAGGAAGGAAGAAAGAAAACCTGCTTTCAGATTAAGAGAGCAAATCACTTACCTTGGGCTATTGGATACTGTAAGTTTTCAGTTTTAAATATACTTTTATTTTTTTCGCCGCGGATGGTCTGAGGCTTCTAGTCTTGCTACCTCTTTAGTTCCCCTTGTCCTGTAGGGACAAGGCATGGGCAGGACCTCCCTGGATGTGTGTGATCTGTACTGAGGGTCTGCACTGAGAGGACAGGGGCCTTCAGTGTGTGATCTGTACTGAGGGTCTGCACTGAGAGGACAGGGGCCTTCAGTGTGTGATCTGTATTGAGGGTCTGCACCTGGGTGGATAGGAGCCTTCACTGTGTGACTTTTAGTGAGGGTCTGCACCTAAGAGTACACAAGAGCCTCCAGTTTGTGATCTATACTGAGGGTCTGCGCCTGGGAGGACAGGGGCCTTCAGTGCTTTTTTTATTTGTTTGTTTTGTTTTATAATGAGAGTCTGCACTGGGGAGGACAGGGGCCTTCAGTGTTTTTTTTATTTGTTTGTTTTATTTTATAATGAGAGTCTGCACTGGGGAGGACAGGGGCCTTCAGTGTTTTGTTTTGTTTTTTTTCCTGTAATGAGAGTGCCTATGTGGGAGGAGAGGTGCCTTTGTTTTTTTTTCTTCTTCTTTTTCTTCCTGTACTGAGGGTGTGCACCTGGGAGGACAGGGTCCTTCAGTGTTTTTTTGTTTTGTTTTGTTTTGTTTTGTACTGAGGGTGTGTACCTGGGAGGACAGGGGCCTTCAGTGTTTCTTTGGTTTTGTTTTGTTTTGTAATGAGGGTCTGTACCTGGGAGGACAGGGGCCTTCAGTGTTTCTTTGGTTTTGTTTTGTTTTGTAATGAGGGTCTGTACCTGGGAGGACAGGGGCCTTCAGTGTTTCTTTGGTTTTGTTTTGTTTTGTACTGAGGGTGTGTACCTGGGAGGACAGGGGCCTTCAGTGTTTTTTGTTTTTATTTTTTGTGTGTACCTGGGAGGAGAGGTGCGTTTGGTGTTTATTTTGTTTTTTATCCGGTACAGAGGGTGTGCGCCTGGGAGGATAGGAGCCTTTCGTGTGTGATCTGTACTAAGTGTGCTCCCGTGATGACAGCGTCTTCAGTTGTAATCTTAGAGTTTGCAAATGTTTGGACGTTGTGTCATCATTTGATGTTTGGTATTGAGTGTCTGTATGGGTGAAGTTAGGGGCCTTTGTTGTCATCTGCACTGAGAATGCACGCGAGACCTGCGTTCCTTCCATGGTTTTCTGTGCTGAGTCTGCAGGTGTTCCGAAAAGCCCCTTCACTTTCTGTTTTTCACTAAAGTTCTGCATATTTGAGGACAGGGACCCTTCTTTGTGCTCTGTAGGGACTGTCTGCATCAGTGAGGAAAAGGCCCCCGGCATGTGATCTTGCTCAGGCTGTGTGGATGGGATGAGTTTCTGCATAGCTCCTTCTCAGTCTGCTTTTGTATAGAGATGACTACTTTGCTTTTCTGTTCTCTGATCCGTACGGTCTCGTGCTACCCTCAACTTTACTTGCCTTATGTATAAATTAAGCATTGCAAAATTAAGTGCACTTAGTAATGAGACGTAAACTTTTTTTTTTGAGATGGAGTTTCGCTCTTGTTACCCAGGCTGGAGTGCAGTGGCGCGATCTCGGCTCACCGCAACCTCCGCCTCCTGGGTTCAGGCAATTCTCCTGCCTCAGCCTCCTGAGTAGCTGGGATTACAGGCACGCGCCACCATGCCCAGCTAACTTTTTGTATTTTGAGTAGAGACGGGGTTTCACCATGTTGACCAGGATGGTCTCGATCTGTTGACCTCGTGATCCACCCGCCTCGGCCTCCCAAAGTGCTGGGATTACAGGCATGAGCCACTACACCCGGCCCTGAGAAGTAAAGTTCTTAGTAATGCTTAGATGGGCTTAACCTTTCCTCTTACCGCTTTGTCCTTGGTGCCCACGAATCACTTCCTGAGTCCTCTGGGTTTGGTTTCTTTATGCTGTTGCTATGATCAGTCAGTGGATCCTGGATGCAGAAACAGTGTCCTGCTCCCCTGGAACACTCACAGATGGAATGAGCTTGTTTTGTATCTTGGAATGGTTTAGGGAGCTGCAGATGGACAAGGAAGATTTTGCCTTCTATGCCGCAGTAGAAACATGTGACAATGTCTGGGGATGGGAGCAGCCTGGTGTTTTCAGAGACCAGAGTGAGCTTTAATTCGGTGGTAATAATCCTGGTGATTTGGGGAATGAGGGTTAGAGGTTGGACAATGTGAACTGGAGACAGATTCTGAAGGACTGGGTAGAGTTTGGATTATGGAAGGGTTTAAGCACTTGCAAACAGAATTGACTTTCTGTTCTTACTCACCTCAGTGTGTGTTCAACTGGGGGAAGACAGCAGAGGTCACTCCTGGAGAAATTTCTGGGGTGCAGTGGGTTTGGATCCACTGAGCTTGTCCTGGTGGAAGATGAGGCAGGTGTCAAGCCGGGCGGAGAGCAGATGGGAATACTGTGTTTCCCTACTGATAGGGAGAGGGAGGGAAAGAAAGAGGGACCCCCAGGGGCAGACAGCAGAGTAGAGTTCAGATGTCTAGCTGGCTTTTCTGGTTCTGGGTTGACCTTGGAATCATATATCTGGTCACGTGTCTTTTTTATCTAAGACATCTTTTGCCTATAGGTGAGGGGGCAAGAGGACCTTCCCCCAATTAAATAACAATAATAATAGAAATGACTTTTAAAGGGCACATCCAAAGTCTATTATTAGAATATAGTATGCCTGCCTAAGGCTCACAACCTCATTAACTTAGAAATAATGCAGTATGGGCAATTAGGATGATAAACCGCTGATGCAATTTCTTAGTAGGACATTAATGAATGTATTTAGGAAGCATTTCTTTAGCAGCAAGGCCAGAGGAAGAGTCAAAGGGACAGAGGTGCCAGCGGATGTGAAAAGTACAGATCAGTAGAGGGCTGTAATGTGAAATCCTAGCTGTGTGTTGGTTGAGTAGGTCCCTTCCAAACTGCGCTGTGCAGGCTATGATGCGGAAGAGAACAGAGACAGCCCAGGGCCTCGTGGAGTCGACAGGAGGGCCCTGGGCTCTACGGCATTGGACGGACATCCAGAGTTTCCTCCAGGCCTGTCCCCTGCGATCTCTACCAAAGCCTATTCCTTGGTAGAGAATGCTCACCTCAAAGAAATGCTGTAAATCCAGAGAGACCCTTACATTGGTTCATAACTAGCAAAGCCGTGCTGACAAAATCCCAACAAGAATCCCATGCAGAGGATCTTGGCTGGCTATGCCTTTTAGTGATCCAGAACAGTGCCGGGAAAAGTCATTAGGAAATTATAGGTTGAAGATTAGCTGAGAAAAGGCAAGCAGTGAATGAAGTCAGCCTGAGCGTGCCATCAGGCATTTTTCTAGCTGTCTGCTCAGAGAGGTCTTTATAGGGTGACCAATCAGCACGTCAGAGATGAAATCGGACGCTGTGAGCCTCTCAGGCAAACAGCCCGTGAAAAGAAGGGAGCTTTCCAGATATGCCTTCTTCCTGGAGACCTTTTGTCTCTGCTGCATGTTTGTGGATGGCTCAGAAGCCAGGGGCTTAAAATGCAGCCTATTTACAGTGAGCAGACAATATTTGCAAGATTTCACTTAGGAGATTGCAGATCCAGGTATGTGAATCACCCACAAACACCACCACAGAGCGCTTATGGTGGAGGGTACCCCCACACCAGTGCCCAGGACAGGCAAACAGGCTGTCGGGTCTGCTCACCTGACGCCACGCGCCCAGATGGAGCTCCGCACTGCACTGGGCAGCATGTGATGGTCACTGGAGGACCTACGCACAGCCTTTTCTCCCAGACTATGGCCATGTCTGCCGAAAGCAGTAATTCTCGGACAGTACGACAACTGGCAATGAGAAGGTTTCAGGAGAGCACGGGGTTATAGAAAACGAAGCAGAAGACTTGGAGGTTGTGTTTCCTGGGAACTTTTTCCAGAGGCCCCATAAATATCTCTGTCCAAGAGCAGAGGCTCCCCCTCCAGTGGCCTGAACACTCCCAGCTCCAGTTTGCTTTTCTGTCTGCTCGATGCTGTTTCCTTCGGCTCATGGCTTCTTCTGAGAACACATGGACACAGGGAAGGGAGTACCACACACTGAGGTCTATTGGGGGAAATAGGGGAGGGACAGCGGGGGGGGGGAGGGATGGCATGGGGAGAAATGCCAAATATGGGTGAAGGGGCAGAAGGCAGCAAAACACACTGCCACTTGTGTACCTATGCAACTATCTTGCATGTTCTGCACATGTACCCCAAAACCTAAAATGCAATAAAAATTTTAAAAAAATGCTACTCTTAAGATACATCCAAGCTACAGGCATGATGCTGTCGGTGTGAGCCTAGGAGGTAGGCATGCTTCCCACTGGCACAGGCTTCCCTGTAGCCTCTCCAACAGTTCTGAAGCTGTGACTAAGGAGCAGCCATGCCAAGGCCTCCCACACCCATATTTGTCCTCCTCGTGGGTCACTCTGTCGACCTGATGCAGGGTAAGGATTGCCCAGAGCAGATCCCAGGAAGTCATGTGACCCTGGCCCTATGAATCACCATGGAAAACAACTCCTCCTTGGGGAAAGTGCGTAAAAAAGAGGAGTTTAAGACACTTTATGCCTAACCTAATATAATAGCTAAGGAACTCTGCAAAGCTGCTTGATACAAAAAGCTCTGTGTTTCTATGCACGTGTATGCACACATGGGTGGGAGTGCTGTGTGCATGCTTCAGCAGGGCTGAGAGGAAGCACAGGAAGCTGGAGACAAGTGTGTCCTTGCTTTTACGATTATATCCTAATAGCATATCAGTCAGGATTCCACAGGGAAACCAAAGAAAGAGAAGACTGCTGTAGTTTGATATATGACCCCTGCAAACCTCCTGCTGAAATGTGCTCTGCGGTGTTGGAGGTGTTGGGGTCGTGGGAGCTGATCTCTGATGAATGGCCTGGTGCTGTCCTTGTGGTAATGAGTACTTGCTGTGTCATTTCCCACAAGACACAGCTGCTACAAAGCACCTGGCATCTCCCTTCCCTCTCTCTTGCCTCCTCTCCCGTGATCTCTGCACACACCAGCTCCTCTTCGCCATCTGCCACGAGTAGAAGCAGTTTGAGGTTCCTATCAGATGCAGATGCTGGCGCCATGCTTCCTGTGCAGGCTGCAGAATCATGAGCCGAATAAACCGCTTTTCTTTTTACACTGCCCAGCCTCAGGTATTTATAGCAATGCAAATGGACTAAGACACGTAGATACACACAAGAGGAGATTCATTATAGAAATTGGCTCGAATGGGTATGGAGGCCAGGAAGTCCCATAACCTGTCGTGTGCAAGCTGGAGAGTGAGGAAGCCAGCGGTATAATTCAGTGTGAGTCCAGGGCCTGAGAACCAGGAGCGCAGATGTCCGAGGACGTGAGAAGATGGAGGCTCAGCTTAAGCAGAGCATCTTTTGGTCACATGCAGGCCGTCGGTGGATTGGATGATGCCTCCCACAATGGGGAGGGCCTTCTGCTTGACTTGCTTCACCAGTTCAAACACTGATCTCTCCTGCAAACACTCTCACCCACATACCCAGATATGATGGTTTACCACTTGTCTGGGCATTTCCTCACCCGGTCAAGTTAACATATAACATTATCACACGTCGTAAAGGATGATATTCAGATCAGAGGATTGTCAGGGGCTGGAGGTGGGTCCTCAGCCTCACACTCCTGCCTTTACCCAGGAGGCAAGAGGGACTAGAAGTCGAGCTGAGGTGAAGATGTAATGAGCCAAAGAGAGTCAGCGCTTAGACTCCAGCCTCCAGAATCCTACTGCACCAGACTTCCCCTGCAAGTCATGAGGATGGAGATTCCCGGAGGCCCCTCCGCAGCTTTGCTCTCTGCCTAGATGAATACTGTATGGGCTGCTGAGCAGCGTGATTGGGGTTGCACCAATATGCACTTTCCATCCAGCCTGCCAACGTGAGCTGAACTCATTCCAATTTCGTTAAGGAAGCTGAGGATAACATGGAGTTCTATTGAATGGAATCCTTTTCAGAAGAGAAGACATTTAAGTAGATTACAATTTGATATTGTTGGCCATTTTCTGTTGAACAGTGGAGGGATAGAAGGTAGCGAGATGTTGCATCGCTTCGTAGGGTGGAAAATGGCTTATTTCTGGCTCATCTGAAGCTCCATGGCGTTTATAGTATGATTAAGCAAGGCATAAATGAAGCATTGGCATACGTGTGATGCAACAACACCGCTTCATGAATCTGTTATACACACCGGGAACCGAGCTGTGTCCTTGGGATCTAAAGCCGAGGCAGGCACAGGCATCAGCATGCTGGCGATCTCTCAGCGTCACTCCAATAAAGGAGGCATCTGGCATTGTGACAACACAGAATAGAGAGCAATGCGTACTTCCAGGAAGTGGACAGGCTTGAGAAGTGCTGGAGGCAGGTGGTAGCCCTTGACTGAAGCTTTGGGCAAACCAGTTGGGGCCTGGGATAGAGGGGCCAGGTGGCCATGAATGCTTTGGCTTGTTTGGGAAGTGTCTGGACATAAGGCATGACAGGTCTGGGGGCTTCAAGGGGAGCCTCAAGGGAAGCAAGCAGTCATTGAAGACAGAAGTGGCAAAAAGAAGAATGTATTCTTTTTTAGAATAAGGGCTCTGGCCACAGTGTGGGGAGGGAGGGCACAGGCTGCTGTCACTGCAGGAGTGTCAGGAACCTTGTGTAGAAGATGGCAGGCTGAGTCCAAGCCCAGCTGTGCAGGAGAGGAGGGACAGGTGTGATGGATGTTTCTAGGTCAGAACAGACAGGAAGCGGGGAGAGGGAGGGAAAGAAGGAGGTGGGGATGCATCTGAGGTCCCCAGTTTGGAAGCTGGGAGAAGAATAACACCTCTTAATGAAACGGGGCAGTTGGTGGAGGTTTTGGGAGAAATGGGGTGTGCTCATTTTAAAAAAATATTTTATTTTAGAAAAATTAGACTTACAGGAGCATTTCAAAATAGTACAGAGAATTCCAGTGAATCCTTCACCCAGGTTCCTGTCATTGTGAACATCTACAGTGCGATGATCCGAACCAGGAAGCAATGATACAATACTATCATAAAAACTGCAGAGTGTATTCAAATTTTCCAGCTGAGTGGCTTATTTTTAGATCTCTGGGTTGAGGTGCTAACAGACTGTCCTGGGAACCCAGGATTGTAACATGTGTAATGAGACCTTTGCTTTCTCTCTCCGTCTGTGCTCTGCTCCACACTTCATTTCATTTACCTTATTGGCTGCTAGATGATTGCTTTTTTAATCATCTGGATGATTTTATTTTATTTATTTTATGGATGTGATTTTATTTTAGGTTATCATATATAATGAAAGGTTTATATACACACACGTGTGTGTGTGTGCGTGCATGTGTGTGCGTGTGTGTATCCTCTTCCCCCCTGTGGTTTCAGAATTCTTTTTAACTTGCAAGAGTTAAATCCACTTACCTCCACTGTGCCTTCTCAGTGGAGCTCTCTCATGTAGGACGTGCTGGTGTGGTACTGTTGGCTCAGTCCTCACAGGAACCCTGACAGGAAACCTCAGCACAGTGGGATCCGGGGAGCAGATCAGCTCACCCCCTGCAGGCAGCCAAGGAACCGAGCCTGAACCCTGAGCCTTGAGCCCTGCTCCTAACCGTCGTGTGCATCAGCAGCTCGACACACATTTTGCTTATGTTTTCTCGATTTTCTGTTCCTTGTGTTTTCTGTTTTCCTTCATGATGATATCTTTCCGGGCCCTTCTCCTTTCCTTTGTAATTTGGAAGGGACAGTCTCTTCATGTTGCCAGTAGTTGTTCTTACGTTGCTGGAACTCCCCTGCAAGCTCTGATCAAATGCTTCCCTGCTGTCCCATAGTAGACTCACTTTGTGTGGTCCCCATCCAACTTACCCCTGAGCAGCTTTGGGGTTGTGGGGACTATGCCTTCCTTCCCCAAACTCTTCCCTCACTCCTTCTATGACACCAGAGCTGCACCTGCCTCCCTGCTAGCACCCTGTTCTACTGCACTTTCTATGGCAGTTTGGCTTCATGCTCTGGCCTGGGGTGTTTCCTTGTCTCCCTCTCTCTTTATCTGCCCCTTTCCTGGGTGATCTCCTAGAGCCTGTTGCTCTACGTCCCATCTCCCGTCCACAGCTCCAGGTGCAATCTCTCTTCTGCAAGACTAACTGCTGGAAAGCTCGGAGGTCCCATAGGGGCTCACCCCTAAGAGGTTGGTTACTGCACTCTTGTTCCCACATGCTCTCCTGCCCCACCCCAAGGAGTCACTCTTTTTTCCTCCTTTCCCTCACTCTCCATAACCAAGTCATCAGCAAGTCCTACAGATTCTAAGAAAATGCATATTGCTTTGTTCCCTTCTGTCTGCTTTCGCTGCACCCACCAAAAGCTCTTCCAAGGTCAATTGCAAGGCCCAAGTAATCTCTACCTCCCGTGTACTCTCTTCAAGTGCGCTTTTGTCATTGTAACTCCATGATGTCTCTTCTGTGCTTAAGGAAACAGGTGCTTCATCCGTTGCTTGTGGAAAGGCAAAGTGTTACAGAACAAAATGCAGGGACATCGGAATGTCTATCAATATGACAAACGCAACCACCCTTTGACTCAGTAATGCCTTCCAGGAATTTGTCTTTTGCACGTATTTGCACACACGCAAAGTAATAAAGGCACAAACTTATTCTGAGCAGAACTGAAACAACAAACTATTACAAACAGCTCAAAGTCCCATCAAGAGGAGACTGGATAAATACTATGGTCATCAACACAACAGAACACTTTGAAGCAGTGAAAAAAGTTTCGAGGACGTCCTCCATGTGCGGATTCAAAGTATCTCCAAGATAAACGGTTACATGAAAACGAAAGTTGAAAACAGCATTTTTTAAAAAAAATTTTTATTGCATTTTAGGTTTTGGGGTACATGTGCAGCACATGCAAGCTAGTTGCATAGGTACACACGTGGCAGTGTGTTTTGCTGCCTTCTGCCTCTTCACCCATATTTGGCATTTCTCCCCATGCCATCCCTCCCCCGCTCCCCCCCGCCGCTGTCCCTCCCCTGTTTCCCCCAGTAGACCTCAGCGTGTGGTACTCCCTTCCCTGTGTCCATGTGTTCTCATT
>CM052653.1:142830149-142899772 GCA_028533165.1 Leontopithecus rosalia
GTTTTGCCTAGATTTTCTTCTAGGGTTTTTATGGTGCCTGGTCTTATGTTTAAGTCTTTAATCCAACTGGAGTTAATTTTAGTGTAAGGTGTCAGGAAGGGGTCCAGTTTCTGCTTTCTGCACATGGCTAGCCAGTTTTCCCAACACCATTTATTAAACAGGGAATCCTTTCCCCATTGCTTGTTTTTGTCAGGTTTATTGAAGATTGTATGGTTGTAGCTATGTTGTGTTGCCTCTGATGCCTCTGTTCTATTCCATTGGTCTATATCTCTGTTTTGATACCAGTACCATGCTGGAAAACAGCATTTTATAGTATGACGTCCTTTTTACATAATGAGATAAATAAAAATGTATCTTGAGTGTGAGGGTGGTGAGGGAGACAAGAAAGAGGGGTAAGTGATACTTCCCATTGTGTAACTTATGGTAGTGTCTTTATGTGATTTCTGAGTCCTGTTGAATATATTACTCTCACACACAGACACACATGCATGCACACACTCTACAGGGACTCCTGCCCGCTTCATGCTTCTACCGGAGATCCACACTTCTTCACATGGGCCGCCTCCTCCATCCTCCTGAGGGGTGTTCCCTCTCCCTAACTACTCAGCTACTTGGCCTGTGTTCAGTTCCTTGCCAACTTCAGGCCCCTCCAGTCTTCGTGCCTCCCTGGAACACACATTATCTCTCTCTTCACATGGCTGGGTCTTCTCCTTTCTCAGGGTGCAGCACACAAGCCACTCCTGTAGAAAGGGCCTCCCTGGCCCAGCAGTGCCAGGACGTCCTCTCCTCTCCTTCTCCATCCTCAGCACCTTTGTTGTTGGTCGCTGGTTAGTTTGTCGTTCCCACTAGCTGGTTTGCTCCAGGAGAGAAGACATCGCGTTTTTCTTTTTTTTTTTTGAGACGGAGTTTCGCTCTTGTTACCCAGACTGGAGTGCAATGGCGCGATCTCAGCTCACTGCAACCTCCGCCTCCTGGGTTCAGACAATTCTCCTGCCTCAGCCTCCCGAGTAGCTGGGATTACAGGCACGCGCCAACATGCCCA
The DNA here is from genome assembly GCA_028533165.1 of Leontopithecus rosalia. Lineage (NCBI taxonomy): Eukaryota > Metazoa > Chordata > Mammalia > Primates > Cebidae > Leontopithecus > Leontopithecus rosalia. Next base: position 142,831,192 of record CM052653.1, read on the forward strand.
GCTAATTTTTTGTATTTTTAGTAGAGACGGGGTTTCACCATGTTGACCAGGATGGTCTCAATCTCTTGACCTCGTGATCCACCCGCCTCAGCCTCTCAAAGTGCTGGGATTACAGGCTTGAGCCACTGTGCCTGGTCAAGATATCGCCTTTTATTCAAAATGCTAGGCACTTGATCTATTTTTTGAATATGTAAAATAAAAATCATGCTTAAGCCTAATTATTTATGTTTTTCTAATTACAAATTTTTTAGCAAAATTATGAAAAAGTGACCTTTATTTTTTTCTATATTCAGTGAAGAATTTTGCTCTACTTTGCTTTCTTTGATGTTCAGTCTCTCCAGCTGCCTCACCCCCCTCCACAAGACGCTTTGGAATCTTTGGAAATTTGACTGATCTTTTTTTAACAATGTATAATTGATCTCTGATATCTAAATGTTCTTTTAAAAAATTGGATTTTGCATGCAATCTGTAACCATGTTTATAACATTTATACCTAAAACTATATGTTCAAACTGTTTTGATGGCTATATCAACAATTCTGTCTCTTTCTTATCTTTGGATTCCTATTTTCATGTTTGTACCATGCTGCTGAAATATACCTTCTGTCTTCAGTCTGCTCAGGCTGCCATAACAAAATAACACAGGCTGAGCAGCATGAACAACTGAAATTTATTTTTCACAATTCTAGTTGCTAGAAGTCTATGCTGAAATGCCTTTCTTTCTCGGTTTCTGGTGAGGGCTCCCTTCCTGGCTTGTAGACAGCCACCCTCTCACTGTGTGCTCACATGCCCTGTGTGTGTGTGCAGAGAGAGAGGCAGATTGCTGATGTCTTTTCCTCCTCTTGTGAGGACAGTGGTTCCGCTGGATTAGGGCCCCACCCTTCTGACCTCATTTAACCTTAATTATCTTTTTAAAGGTTGTGTCTCTGAATACAGCCACACTGAGGCTCCAACATACAGACTAGAGGGGGGCACAATTAATTACACCCTCAGGCCAATTTTGTGTATTTTGTTTGTAAGAAGAACATACAAAATACACAAACCACCATTACAACAGCCCTCAAAGTCTTATTCATTTCAGAATCAATCTAAGTCCAAATTCTCATCTGGATGTCATTCAAATCAGGTATGGGTGAGGTAAAAATTCCTCTCTAGCTGTAAACCTGTGAAGAGAGAAATTTGGTGCTTCCACACTACAATAGTGGGACAGGCATAGGACATACATTCCCATTTCAAAGGGGAGAAGTCAGAAAGGAAAAAGGGACAATGGGTTCCAAGCAAGTCCCAGACCAAGCAAAACAAACTCCATCAGATCTTCAGGCTTGAGAGGAGCATCCTCTTTGGCTCAATGCCCTACCTTTGGATCCAGTGGAGCAGCAGCTTTGGCTCAGCCCTGTGGGGCAGCCCTGCTCCTACAGCTCTGTAGATAAGTCCCACCCCAGTGCTCCTGGTGGAGGCCATCTGCCTGTGGAAACAAAAGTGGTAACCTGAGTCTGACCCTTTGTAGACAAGGAGGTAGCCCTGATTTCTCTGAAACACCTTCCAGGCTATTCTTCCATTTTCTTGATGAGCAGTCCACGTTCACAGCCAACTAGCACTGTGGTCCTCACCTGCAGAATCGAAGCAGCGCAGCCACCTTCGTTCATTTCTTCCCTGTCTCATCCCCTGCAGTGCAAGCCGGTGGTGCAGGGGTTTCTGCTTCTCTTCCCTTCATTGAGCCACACCCTCTGTTCTCTCTTCAGGACAAACCTTCTCATTTTTATTTTTATTTGCCATGTGGACAGACTTTCTCATTTTTATTTTTATTGGCAATGTGGACAGACTAAGAATTTTCCAAATCTTTAAGTTCTTTTCTCTTTTGACATAATAATTTTTTCTTCAATTTATCTGTCTTCTTTCACATCTTACTGCAGGCATATCCAAGAGATGATGTGGGTTTGGCTCCAGAGCAATGCAACAAAGTGAATGTTACAAGAAAGTGATTCACAGAGTAGGCTGCTATACTGTGATCTATTCATTGCACAATAGCACTATGTTTAAAAAATGTATATATCTTAATTAAAAAGTACTTTATTGCTAAAAACTGCTAATGCTTATCTGAGGCTTCAGTGAGTTGTAATCTTCTTGCTGGTGGAGGGTCTCCCCTTGACAGCTGTGGACTGATCAGGGTTCCTGAAGTCTGGGGTGGCTGTGGCAATTTCTTCAAATAACACAACTGTGAAGTTTGCTGCACTGATGGACTCTTCCTCTCATGAAAAATTTCTCTGTTGCATGCGATACTGTTTGTTCTGGTGGTGGAGGGCTTAGTAAAAAGCGTCTTATATAATGCCAAGAACTATTATTCAAACTGATATGGGGCTATTTCCATTCTTAAGCTTTACTTTGAAATTTATATCTTCATTTTTATAGGATTTGAGCAAAGCTTTGAAATTAAATCAGTCTGATTTCAGCCTAGAAATCAAGGATAAATATTTATTCTATCAAAGTAGAGTTTGAATATTCTCCATGTCGCCGTCTCAGCGTCTTCCAACGTTTTTCTTCATTTCTCTCTGCCTATGTTTTTTGCACTCCCCCCACATCCATCTTTCTCCTACGTGAGCCCACTCCTTTCGTTTCCCTGTCTGCCTCTCCTGGGTTCTTCCATCACACACTCATGTACAAATTGCTACCACTCCGTCGGTCTCTCTCTAGAATTCTATTCTTCTACCTTCTCTCAACTCTGTCATTGTTAACTTATATATTTATCCAAATCTTTTTTTTCCCTCATCATTTCTTAAGCTTTTATAATATGTGGGCCTTTTACCTTACCTCTTAGCTCCATCAGTCTTTCTTTTTCTATGCCTGAGAACACACACATTCCCTGTGGGAGGCAGGGGTATAAAATTCACAAAGCAAGCAACCAGGAGTGGAAAGTCAAGCTGAGGAGACACCCTGCTCAGCAGAGCTCTGCACACCTTGCAGGCAAGGGAATTCCATCCAGCTTTGTACTGACATCTTGCTAAGGTAGGCCACAGTCTTGGTTTGCCCAGGACTGTACCAGTTTGTCATTGAAGGTCTTGTGTTCTGGGAAAAATATCTCAGTTTCAGGCAAATCAGGACAGCTGATCACCCAATATCTTACTCACTTTTGTTTGCATCTTTTTTGCAGAGCACTTTCATCAAACTATGCTCACTCCAACGTTCAACCTTAGATTCTCCTTCTTTCTATAGTATCGGCCTGTTGGGACCATTTTTGTTAGCGAGTCTCATCTCTCGCATCTTGCCCAGATGAGTGCAGCACTCACTCTTGATTGACACATTTTTTGTTATTGTTTTTCCCTGGCTTTGGCTTACCCTGTACTTACCCTTTCTCTGCCTGTTTTAGTATGTACCAGGCAGCCTCAGTGATGGAAACCTGTGCGGGCCCATGGAAAGGATGACCGTAATGCTGAGAGGTATCATTCTTTGTACATAAAAAAGCTCTGGTATGTCATCTGGTTATGGAATAGTGCCAGAGATGCCTGGTCTAATCTCACACTTCATCTTCTTTACCTATTGTGATCTCTCTTTCTGCTCATCCTGAGCTAGCCCCGGGCTCTCTGAGCCTCCTCATGGCATCTGACCTGTGACTGTATTTACTTGTGTTTAATTCTGTTTTTCCATTCGGCTTCTATCTACCTAAATGACTCCAACTTGAACTTAACCCACACACCAGGCCATATGTGGCACAGAAGATACTAAGGGCAAGAGGCAAGTCCATTTTCTGCCCCTGCTATCAAGTCTTCCCTACGCCATCTACTTGAACTTGTGTTTCTTTGCATGTTGGTGCATTTAACTCTCCCAGAGGATCTGTTTTCATTTCTCAGAACCCTTGTTCTCTGCTGCCTGGTGCTTCTGTTTCTTGGTGTTTTAGCCAGGGATGATTTGGTATCAGGAAGAAGGAAGCCACTCAGACTAACTTATAAAAATGTTGATGGCAGGCAATAAAATAATACATAGATAATCTGAACTTCATCCAAATGTAAAACTTGGGTATGTCGGAAGACACGATCAGAAGAGTGAAAAGACAACATACAGAATGGGAGGAAGTATTTACAAGTCATATATTGATAAAGCTTATTTATTTATTTATTTAAAGGTGGAGTCTTGCTCTGTCACGAGGCTGGAGCGCAGTGGTGCAATCTTGGCTCACTGCAACCTCCGCCTCCTGGGTTCAAGCGATTCTCCTGCCTCAGCCTCCCGAGTAGCTGGGACCACAGGCATGTGCCACCACGCCCAGCTAATTTTTGTGTTTTTAGTAGAAACGAGGTTTCACCATGTTGGCCAGGATGGTCTTGATCTCTTGACCTTGTGATCCACCTGCCTCAGCCTCCCAAAGTGCTGGGATTACAGGTGTGAGCCACCGCGCCCAATAAAGGATTATTATCCAGAATGTATAAAGAATTCCTACAACACGACAACAAAAAAAGCGCATCTGTTCATATCCTGTGCCCATTTCCTAATTGCATTGTTTGCTTTTCTTAATATTGAATTCTTGAGAATCTTTATATATCCTCGCTACAAATTCTTTATTAGATAAGTGATTTGGAAATACTTGCTTATGTCCTTTAGCTTATAGATTTATTCTCTTCAGGGGATATTTTACAGAGCAAATGTTTTTAATTTTCATGAGCTCCAAATTATATGTTTTTGGCATCAAATCTGAGAAAACCTTGCCTACCCTAGATTCCGAAGATTTTGAAATATTTTTTCTAAGACTTTTATAGTTTAAGACTCTAAAGCATTTTGAGTTAATTTTTATATAAAATATGAGGGGCCAGGTGTGGTGGCTCATGCCTATAATCCCAGCACTTTGGGAGGCCGAGGCGGGTGGATCACGAGGTCTAGAGATAGAAACCATCCTGGTCAACATGGTGAAACCCCGTCTCTACTAAAATTACAAAAATTAGCTGGGCGTGGTGGCGCGTGCCTGTAATCCGAGCTACTCAGGAGGCTGAGGCAGGAGAATTGCCTGAACCCAGGAGGCGGAGGTTGCGCCATTGCACTCCAGCCTGGGTAACAAGAGCGAAACTCCGTCTCCAAAAAAAAAAAAGAAAATAAGTCCCAACTATATGTTGTCTAACAGAAACCCATTTTAGCCGTAAAAACACAGATAGATAAAAGTAACAGGGTAGAGAAACATATCTCATGCTAACACTAATTGAAAGAAAACTGTGGTAACTATATTAATTTCGCAAGGAACAGACTTTGGAGCAAGGAAAATAATCAGGGATTAAAAAGGTACATCACATCATGATAAAGGGATTACATCACCCAAACCTCCCAATCCTTAGTGTATGTGCACCTAACAACGATGTCAAAATACATGATGAAAAGGATTATTAAATTTTGAGGAGAAATAGATGAGTCCATTCTTATAGGTGGAGACTTAAATATCCTTCTATCAGTAATTGACAGATCAAGCAGGGAGAAAATCTATAAGAACATATTTGAACTAAATAACACCATCAATCAACTGGATCAAATTGACATTTATAGAATACTTCATTCAACAACAGCAGAATACACAGTCTCCTCAATTTTACATGCTTATATTTACAAAATAGACCACATTCTGAACTAAAAAACATACCCTGACAAATTTAAAAGAGTAAATGAAAACAAAGTAATACAATAACTACATTAGCTTTTTCTTTCTTTTTTTTGAGACAGAGTCTTGCTTTGTTGCCAGGCGCCAGGCTGGAGTGCAGTGGCACAATCTTGGCTCACTGCAACCTCTGCCTCCCAGGTTCAAGCAATTCTCCTGCCTCAGCCTCCCAAGTAGCTGGGACTACAGGTGCACGCCACCACACCCAGCTAATTTTTGTATTTTTAGTAGAGACGAGGTTTCGCCATGTTGGCCAAGATGGTCTCGATTTCTTGACCTGGTGATCCTCCCGCCTCGGCCTCCCAAAGTGCTGGGGTTATAGGCGTGAGCCACCGCTCCTGGCCTTACATTAGCTTTTTATAGCACTCAATTAATTAATGGGTATGGGCACTGAGTCTCATTAGTTGGTGACATCAAAACAGTGAAAACCGGCCACAACATGCTTCTTGGTGAAAGGCCACAACACAAACAGCTGCCTTTCAAAAGGATTAATCCCAAGTTTGAGCCTCTGGATTCCACTGTTAGTATGAAAATAGGGCAGGGATACATGCTGAGCTACACGATGAGTTTGAAATCCACGCAGTAGAAGACTCTACAGGTAAAAGAGGCCAGACTCGACAGATAAATTGTATATTAAAAAAAAGAAAAGGATGGAAGGGAAATCTCCAGATTGAAAGATAATTATATACCATAGCAAGCTGGCAAAATAGACATAACTATACTATAGTGCCTACTATACTCACTTGGACGGTAAAATCAGGAAGAAAGGCAAAGAAGTGTCTGTCACAAAAATCAATATAACATAGATACATTTACAGGAAGCAATGTAATTGGGATAGGGCACGATGGAGGGCTTTTGGGGTTGTTGCAAAGTTCTGTTTCTTGACCTGGGTAGTTGTGACAAAGGCATTTACCTTATAATCATAATTAACTAATCTCTACCTTTGTTTTGGTCTGGTTTCATTTCATCTTAAAATAAAAAGATAAATAATAAATAAACTAATGTACACATAAATCCAAGGAAAAAAGTTAATTTGGCGTGTGTTCTGGAACTTGAGGGAAGAACACACCTGTGGAGGGGGAAACAGAATCTCCAGTCTCTGCTTTTCTGCACAAATCACACCGAACCCCAAGCCAGGCCATCAGCAGGGATAGTCCCTCACAATAAGTTGCTCTAGCTTCCAGCTTGTTCAACTGCCTAGTTCCAAAACCAACCACAACTTTGATCCTTGAACAGATGACAAGAGTGGGTGTCTGACTGAGGTTAGCCAGCCAGTGAAATGCTTCTCCCGGGATTAGGTGTCCACCAGTGCAGCAAAGAATGAAGGCCAAGTACAGCTGGGCTTCCTCCATTTCTGGGTGTTCACAGGAGAAGAAAGAGGAAGCAGTGGTCAGATCCTGCATGTTCTGTCTCTTGCTGAGTGTGTTTTTGGGTCTTTCTGCCTTGCGATATTCTGAATTTTTTCTCTATAATGCTAATTAATTTTTGTCTCCATTTTTAGCATCTCATTGTTTGCCTATAAGAATTGCCAAATCATTCAGTCTTAAAACCATCAGGTTATTACAGCTGAAGATTTCTGAGTCAATCTGAGAAGCATCATTATCTTAACTTTATTCTGTGCTCACTGTGCAAATACTTGGCTATACCGATTGTTACCTAAGCAGCATTCATGATCTTTAAAAACGACAAACAAAAATTATTTCCAGTTTGAAATTTCAGCTGTTCTGATAGATGCTATTTCTTCAATGAGCTGGAATTATAGAACCGAATCCTCTGAAGAAGCCTCAGGTACCTGAGGCTCGCAGCTCCAGATATGACTCTGTTCACCCACAAACAACTTAAGACTGGCTCTACCATGAACATCCTTTGCACAGTTGCTATAGGTTCACACTTGTGTTTTCTCTGTATTGATCACCAAAATAGAAAATGAGTGCCATCATATCAGAGAATCACTAAGTCATGGGTTTTGAATATCTACAGAGTCATGGAATCTGAGATCTGCTGAATCATGATATTTGAAAATTATGTTTGCACACAAGCCTCAATTTGCATTTTCAGAAAATTAAAATCAGAACTGCAGAATCCCATAGTCATTCTCTCTGAAAACTTCAGCACTGATTCAAACATTCTGTGGCTGCCAATTCATAAATTCTGAGAAGTTAAGAGTCATGGAATTACAATTTCTTTTTTTTCTTTTTTTTTTTTTGAGACGGAGTTTCTCTCTTGTTACCCAGGTTGGAGTACAATGGCGCGATCTTGGCTCACTGCAACCTCTGCCTCCTGGGTTCAAGCAATTCTCCTTCGTCAGCCTTCCAAGTAGCTGGGACTACAGGCGCGCACCACCATGCCCAGCGAATTTTTTGTATTTTTAGTAGAGACGGGGTTTCACCATGTTGACCAGGATGGTCTTGATCTGTTGACCTCGTGATCCACCCACCTCGGCCTCCTGGAATTACAATTTCTTAAAGACGTAGCTGGGAATGCTAGAGCAGTGTGTTCATGCAAACTGAGAATGTGCAGCTTGCGACCGTAGGATAGCAGGCATGTATTCCATTACTAAAGGAGATAATGGGAGGACTCAGATATTCAAAGTGGTGAGAAAGAAAGAGTATTAATCTGTTCTATGTTAGCTACATATCATTACTTCATATAGGTCCTCCACTATATGTGGTATTATCTCCATGTTGGAGCCGAGGAAACCTAAGCTGAGGCTGATTTGATATCAAGGAAGCTCACAGGTGCCAGAGCCAGGACTTCAACTGTACATCTGTCAGAAGCCTTGACTGATGGTCATGAAAGCATGGAGAGAGTGAGAGGATCGTGGAAAAGTCAGCCCCTGTCTGGCCAGAGTCCCATCCCAGCTGCCTGCAAAATCTTCTAATCACCTGTACCCATGCTCCATTTAGGCAGAATAACAAGACCAGACCCTCAGCTAGTTCACAGGGTTTGCAAATGATTTTTGTTGATTTATCTGATGACTAAAGTATCATACATCCTTACTCTTCCCCTGCTTGAATTTTGGGGCTATTCTGGGAAAGGGTCTAGGAGTGGATCCCAGATTTTGTGGATATGCAAGTTACAATCCTCTGCTGATCTCAAAAACTCCCCAAACCCTGGCCACATCCAGACAAGTTAAACCACAATCTCTGGGGAATGGAACACCAACATGGGCATTTTTTTTAAAGCTCTTCAGATGATTGCAATGGGAAGAAAAATATGAGAACAACGGGCTTATCCTGTTATTCCTGGAAAGCAGTGATTTCATATATGAATCACATAAGGGAGGTTTTTAAAAAGCACTGAAGCCCAGACCCAGAACAATGAGATTAGAATCTCTAGGAGGCTGGGCATGGGTGTTTATCAAGAGCTTCTCATGCTGATCGGTGAAGTTTCTGGAAGGTCAAGACAGGAGCTCCTTGAACGATTTAATCCTTTCCATATGGAACTTTGCAAACTAGATTTTAGGGCTTTCTTCCCGGTAAGTCAACAAATCATCTGCTTTTGCTTAACTAGTGAGGGTTGGGTTTCCGTAACTTGTAAGTTCTAGCATTGACTAAGCATCCTTGTTTGTTCAGTACTCTCCTGGTTTTAGCTCTAAAAATCCCACATACCAGGAAACTCACTTGTAATCAAAACATTATGATTATTTTCCTACTGGATTTATTGAGATGTCTTCTTTTTATCCTTCTAACCAGTGCTCATAAAGGAACCAGTACCATGATTAACTTAACTATGGGATCCCTGAGTACGTGTCCCACATACATCCTGAGATGCCATCCCACCCAGCACAGGCTCCCATTCTCATTATACAACTCCTTTTTCACTCCTGGTCCTTCCCCAACACAACCCCCATGCCCTAATTCACTGACATTCCTAAGTCAGAACCACGTTCTCAATTTTGCCTCCACAAGTCATGTGAGGGGTACATGGCTGCCCCAGCACCTGTGGCTCATAGCCATTGAAAATTGAAGCATGAAGCCCTCCCTCTCGCTATATGTTCTGATGCTTAACTAAGTCTTCTTGATCAAAGTTGGAGGCTACCTTCTAGAAAGTTAAGAAAGCAAAGCAATGGTTCATTGGGTCTCTTCGGTTTCATGAAACAGATTTTCTCACCCCCCCTCACATAAATGGGAATATATTTTAAGGATTCATTTAAGAAAATGGAAAACAGGAATCCCATGGGGTGAGTGTTCACAGGGACTTAGAGAAAACTGAACAACCAAGCTTGACATCCAAGTCAGGAAGTCCAGACTGGCCACTGGGAGACTTGAGCTGGCGGGCATCCTGAGTGTTAACGCTGGGGATTGATATCCTCCACAGTGGGAGTCCTGGGACCCCCACACCAGGGTTCTGTTGGCAGATCACTCAACTCTCTGCTGTCTGTCCACTCCTCCCTGTGTAGAACCACCTCCCATTTGCCTACCAAGGAGCTAATTGCTACCAAACTTCTCGCTTCAATTTCCAGACAGGTGGAACCTACCTTGCTCAATCGATATACCTAACCCTGCCAGGGAAACTCTTTCCATTCTAGACCACACCTTTGGCCCCTTACTTTCAGCCCATCACCAGACTCTAGTTCATCAGCTATAAACTGGGAGTGGGGATCACGACATGAGTACCTGAGGCTGTCCTCTTAGAAAGGACTATGTGGGCACAGCAGTGGGAAACCTGTAATGGGCATGCCTAATAAGACGACGAAATCTCAGCACTGGATGAATCCACGTGGATAACAGAATGCAGCTCTAGCCTCTTAGAGATGAATGTAAGGTGCTATACATTGAAAAGAGTCAGAAATACTTGGGCTTGGACCTCGGCTTGTTTTTACGGGTTGACCTTGCACAATTTACGTCACTTCTCTTCATCTCTTCGGTAAGATTTCAGAGGAGAATCCTTGCTGTTGTGTTTTTCATGAAGATTAATTTATATAGCCTCCATAAGCACTTTGCATACAACAGGGCCTTCATAACTACTGGTTTCCAGTGTGGACTTAGACACTTCATTCTCTTGTCCCTGTGTCCTCAGCCATCACAATCATCATGACACAGCACAACAAGAGTCTTGGGTCAACGATCAGATCTACTTTGGATGGAACGCAAGCTGGTTGGATGTGGGCACCCCGCAGCCCTCCATCAAGCTCAAGCCTCTTATGTAATCCAAGCACATGATTTGAGATCTTCTGCCTTCACCCCAGATCATCAATCTCAGTGCTAATGGAATAAAGAAAAATGCTTTTCCCTGGAAGATCACTAAAAGGTCACAGTCTTGTTTTCCTCTGATAGATTCTTCTGTCATATTATATAGTAATGTTCCGTCGGGTGGCAAGATTACTTTCGTTCTGAGAATAATGGTCACCCCTGTAGCTGCATCATCCAACTCTCCAACTGGGCTGTGAATTTCTCCAGAGATGACTTTTTCAGTCACTAGCATCCAATTTATAACTGGTTTTGTTTTTTAAAATTACAGATGGGCTGGGCACAGTGGCTCACGCCTAGAATCCCGGCAGTTTGGGAGACTGAGGTGGGCGGATCACCTGAGGTCAGGAGTTTGAGATCAGCCTGGCCAAGATGGTGAAAGCTCATCTCTACTAAAAAAAAAAATTACAAAAATTAGCCAGATATGGTGGCATGCACCTGTAATCCCAGGTACTTGGGAGGCTGAGACAGGAGAATCACTTGAACCCCGGAGGCGGAGGTTGCAGTGAGCCAAGATTGCACCACTGCACTCGAACCGGGGCAGCCGAGCAAGACTCTGTGTCAAAAAAATTACAGATGAAAAAAATTAACTAGACTATATTCCCCAGTTTATGGCACACTGACCATCAGTCTGAACAAAGTTCCCTTTTTTTTCTTTCCTTCTCTCTTTTCTTTTCCTTCTTTCCTTCCTTCCTTCTTCCTTTCCTTTCCCTCCCTCCCTTCCTTCCTTCCTTTCCGTTAGTTATTAATTTTCCTTTTAATCCATCATTCCTTTTCCCATTCCACTTCCCATCCTGTCTTTCACAATATGCATACATTCTATCTAAAGAGAATCTTTCAAACCATTTTTATATATTCACTTAAATATATGTATGATATAGAGTAGTTGTGTATATATGTGATTAATGCAAATAATGCTTTGTTGATTAGTCACACATATGTGGATATACATAAATCTAATTCCTTATGTGGACTGCTGTTGAGATCTAAACAGTGCAATACACATCCTTATCTATTTCTCTAAGGAAGGCTTTCAGGTTAGCCCCAGCTCTTTGTTCTCATAGCCAAGGCTGCGTGCATAACTTTGTAGTGGTCTATCTGTGCTTACCACTGACATTTTCTTTGTGGGATACACCCTGGAAGAGAATTCCCAGGTTAGATGGCATATACATAAATAATTTTTAATGATTGCCTTCCAGAATGGCTTCACTGGTTTTCAGTTTCCAAAGTAAACAAAGGTTTCCATTTCTCCACATCCTCACTAGCATTTAACACGATCAGATTTTCTAATTTTGCCACTCTGATGTCAGTATGGCAATATGATTTTTTGAGTTGCATGTCTCAGATAATTAGTGAGGTAAGGCATACGTACATTCATCCAGTTAGCAGGTATTCTATCTGGTTTTCCATCTGAAGAGCTTTCTCATGACGCTGATCCATTTTTTTTTCTATTGGATTGTTGCAGAAGCACTTTGTGTGTCTTAGATACTTAGAAGAGTAGACCTATCTGTTGTCTGTATGTTGACTTTATCTTGGCTGAACAGAAATAAATTCTGAATGAGTGAAGTCCATCCTTCCTTCCCTTTAGTGTGTGTGATTCTTGGATCTCAGTTAAGGAGGACTTCTCCACCCGAGTTCACAAGGTATCCTGCATCTCTGCCTGTTGGCTTAGCAGATTTACTTTCTTTACAGAATTTTAACTTATTCAGTACTAACTTTTGTTCACGTCGAATGCAGTTTTATTTCTCTCAGTGGGTACTCAGTCTGTTTATGTGGCACCATTGACGCAGTGATAAACACGTCCTCGGGAATGGTAATGCAAATGCCACCATACACTATATCCCCGAGTACACGTGTGGCTCTGGCTGCACGGCCCGGGCTACTCTATTGCTCCTGTTCTAGAAGCACATTGTTTTTATTAAAATAGTTTTGTACTATGTGTTATTTTAAGGTAGGATAACTACCCCAACTTGTGCTTTATTTTCAGAATTTGTTTAGTGATTTATAAACTTCTAGAGCCATTGTTTCAATTTTCCTTAAAGAAAATTATTATTAAAAATAAAGAACCTGGAGACCATCATTCTCAGCAAACTGACACAAGAACAGAAAATGAAATACCGCATGTTCTCACTCATAGGCGGGTGTTGAACAATGAGAACACGTGGACACAGGGAGGGGAGCACTGCACACTGGGGTCTGTTGGGGGGAATAGGGGAGGGACGGAGGGGGGTGGGGAGTTGGGGAGGGACAGCATGGGGAGAAATGCCAGATATAGGTGAAGGGGAGGAAGGCAGCAAATCACACTGCCACGTGTGTACCTATGCAACTATCTTGCATGTTCTTCACATGTACCCCAAAACCTAAAATGCAATTTAAAAAAAAGCCTGGTTATTAAAAACATTATTATGTAGACTGCTATCTGGCAATGTTGTGCCAAAGAATTAAAATGCAAGTAAACGGAATATCAGTGCAGGAAACTGACATAGATATGCTAGAATTTTTAATTATAAGAAACTTCTTTTAAACCTGGCGGACTAAACTTATATTTAAAGTTTCACTGACATCTTTATTCTTCTGTTACACGAAAGTCTGGATTGGAAATATTTTTTCTTTATTTATTACACAGTAATAAAGAGAAAAAAGAAAGCATCAGTGGAAAAGGACAAAGCAAACAAGATGACATAAGAGATGTTACAAACTTTTAAAAGTGAGAAGCTTCTTGAGTTTACTTTCACACTTTTAAAAGTTTGTAACATCTCTTGATGTTGCAAATGAAGTCCACAGAAAGCTGAGTGCCTGTGGGGAGTGAGGCCAAGGAATAAAGCAGGATGCTTTTAAAAAGCATGCAGAAAAAAAAATTCTTGGAAATAAAAAAATGTTACGGGAAAATCAAAATACTTGATTGAAGGGCGAGAAGATAGAGTGGAATTGTTCTCTCAGAAAGTCAGAGCAAAACAATAAACAAAGTATAAGGGAAAAGAATTCTTCTGGAAGGGCCTATATCCAAATAATTACAGTTCTGAAAAGCAAGGAAAATAAAAAGGAAGAAAAATGGCAATGAAATGATACTAGAAAGTTTCTCAGACTGTCAGGGCAGTCTCCAGATTGAAAGGTCCCACTGAACACCTGACACAGTGTAGGACGGGGAAATTGCATGAAACTAACCACTGCGGCATTTCAGAATATGAGGGGAAGGGGCAACCTTATGGATTTTATTTTATTTTATTTTTTTAATTTTTATTGCATTTTAGGTTTTGGGGTACATGTGCAGAACATGCAGGATAGTTGCATAGGGTACACACGTGGCAGTGTGTTTTGCTGCCTTCTGCCCCTTCACCCATATTTGGCATTTCTCCCCATGCCATCCCTCCCCTGCTCCCCCGCCTGCTGACCCTCCCCTATTTCCCCCAATAGACCTCAGTGTGTGGTACTCCCTTCCCTGTGTCCATGTGTTTGTTCTCATTGTTCAACATTGTGGATTTTAAAAAGACGAATAAAAAAGGTGACTCCTGAAAATGACCTCAGACAATAAACAACGCCTTGACCTACCTACTAAAAAAAAATATTTCCAATCCAGACTTCTGTGTACCAGCCAATCTCATATGGGGACACAGTGAAGATACCTTCAGATAGTCATGTCTTGAAGCGTGTGACTGCTGATTCTTGCGCACTCTTCCTTAGAAGTATTTGCTATACTAAAACGTGACAGTAATAGAAGAAAGACATAATTGTGGGACCGAAAAAATTTCAGAAAACAACAAAAGAAGAATTCCCAGGATGATGAAAAGAGAAAACTCTAGGATGACAATCAGACATTTCAGCCACAAGAGCACAAGTAAAGCAGATTAAGAACTCCATTTGCAGGAAAAATGGGATATTATTAATGATTTGGAAGTACTAGTATATTTACTCCTCTTAGCGAGTAAAGCATTTATTTGACATCCATTTGATTTAAACATCTTTGACAAGAATTTTATGAATAGCTATAGAGGACTAAATATAAAATTCTTAATGGATACAAAGATACAGTTAGATAGATGAAATGAGTTCCAGTATTTGACATTATAGTAGAAAAATTATAGTTAACAATAATTTATTGCATATTTCAAAATAGCTAAAAGATTTATAATATTCCACCCACAAAAAAGGTAAATGGTTGGGGTAACGGGTGCCCCGATTGCCCTGATTTGATCATTACGCATTGTATGCAGGTATCAAAATGTCACATGTACCTCGAGATATGTCCAACTATTATACAAGTTAAAAAAACTGGATGAAGTAAAAAATTTTATGAAAAAAAATACCAAATCTAGTACCAAAAGAAAAAACAACAACAACAAATTATAAAGACCAATAACAAATAAAAATATTTAATGGTGATCAAATGTTTTCCTTGTCCAGAAGCTGCCAACCCAGGCAGTATTACATGGGCAAATTCCACCAAACTCTCAAAGAAGATGTAGCCCATATTCTAAATAATCTGTTATGGAAAACAGAACTTGAAGATAAGCTTCCAAACTCATTTAATGAAGTCAGATAATAACCTTGGTACCAAAACAGAGCAAGTAAATTACAAGCAAAGAAAATGACAGACCGATTTCATGGGTGAACATCCTCTCAGAAATCAGAAATGGAATAATGAAGTAAGCTAATTAAACCCAAGTGTATTTTTAAATTAATGAAACAAAATGATTGTGGAGCATTTATACCAAGAAAGCAAGAATGCCATCAGAAATGACTCAATGTCAGATGATTTCATTATCAGAAAACTCTACCAGTGTAATTTTTTACATGAATGGAGAAGAAGCTCACATGGTTTTCTTTTTCTCAAAGCTTTCTTACAAATATCTTTAAAGTTGAATACTATTTGCATTAAAAACACATAGAAAAAGAGACTCAACAGACAAGCTGTAAGAACAGCCAAGATAATCTAGAGACATTTTCAGATCCAAGACAAGCATACACAAATGAATGGCATCCCTCAATACCAGTAATCACTATTTAGAAAATGTAATAGGCAATAAGACTGAATTTACAATAGAAACAAAATCTCTAAAATATTTAGAAAAATCCAACAAAGAAATTCATGCAATCTGTATGGAAAAGAAAATCACACTCTTAAAGACTGTTTTTTTTTTCATTGCATTTAAAAATTTTTGGCATGATTTTAGATTCATATGTAATTGTAAGAAATAATATAGAGATATCCTGTGTATCCTTTGCTCAATTTCTCCCAATAGTAACATCTTGAAAGTATACATTACCCCAGTTTTACATGCATGTACCCATTTGTGTGTGTGTGTTTGTGTGTGTGTGTGTGTGTGTGTATTTAGGTCTTCACAATTCTATAACATGCATAAGTTAGGAATCCTCCACCACAATCAAGATACAGGACAGCTCCATTCATCACAAGACTCCCCAACACTGTCCTTTTACAGCCAAACCCACCTATCCACTACCAGCCTCCACCCCTAACCCTTGGCACCAGCTAATCTGTTCTCCATTTCTATTCTTTTGACACCTAAAGGATGTAATATAAGTGGAATTATACAATCTGTAGTCTTTTAGGATTGTTTTTTCTTAAACTCAGCATAATTCCCTGGAGATCTGTCCAAGCTGTTTTGTGTTCATCAATGGCATTCTTTTTCATTGCAAAGTAGTCATCCTCTGTAGTGACATATTGCAGTTATATTTAACCATTTTCCCATTGATGGATGCTTGGGTTGTTTCCAGTTTGGGGCTATTAAAAGTAAAATAACTATGAATATGTATGTACAGGTTTTTGTGTGAACATGAGTTTTCATTAGTCTGGGATAAATGCCCAGGAGTGCAAATGCTGTATCTGTACTAATCATACATTTACTTTTGTAAGAAGCTGCCAAACTATTTTTTAGAGTACCTGTGCCATTTTACATTCCCACCATCAATAAGGGCTAGTTTTTAATATTTCAGCTCAATTGAGGATATGTTAATAAAGCTGCAAACAGTTTGAAAGGGTATCAAGGTAAAAGTGCCTCTTACTTCATTTCCAATCACTACAATTAATGACTGCCAATAGTTATTTAACTTGCTTTTAGAACTCTTTTACCCCCCAAAAAAAGAACTATCTATTTTACCCAAATGAGATAATATTATATGTTCCATAAACCTTGTTAGATGTGCTTTTTAGGTGTATTCCTTAATGTGTGCACATATTTATGCCCTTCTTTTAAGGCTGCATAGCATTCTAGTTCATGAGAATGCCATTCTTTATTTGTCTTTTAATGATGGGTGCATTAGGCCATTTATGCATTGCTACAAAAAAATACCCAAAGCTGGATAATTTATGGAGAAAAGAGGTTCATTTGGCTCACAGTTCCGCAGGCTGTACAGGAAGTGTGGTGCTGGCATCTTCTTGGCTTCCCGTGAGGCCTCAGGAAGCTTACAGTCATGGCTAAAAGCAAATGGGGAGCTGGTGTTTCACATGGCAAGAGCAGCAGCAAGAGACGGAGGGGAGATGCTACACTCTTTTTAAACAACCAGATCCTACAAGAATTCACTCACTATTGTGAAGACAGCACCAAGCCATGAGGGATATGCCCCCAGGATACAAACACCTCTCACTGGGCACCACCTCCAACACTGGGGATTACCTTTCAATATGGGATTTGAAGGGTACTCACGTTCAAACCACATCAATGGACTTTAGGAAATGTGTTGTTATTTTGTTAATGTAAACATTACTGTAACACATATTTTAACATATATCTTAAATGTATATATTACTGTATTCTGTAGGAAAATTTTAATGTTATTGTAGTAAATAGGATGTAAATTCAAATTTTCACATATATTCTCAATTCCTCTCCTAACAACTGTGCATGTGAGTGTAGTTTTTCTTAGGCCCCTCAGACTTTGTCCTTCATCAGATTTCTTCACCTTTCCTTATTTGATGGGCTAAATGTGGAATCTCACTTCAAGTCAAAGCAGCATTGAAAGAGCATGTACTGAAGGCTCCCTCTTCTTTAATCACATAGATAAAATATGCATGGGAATAAAAACTAAAAAATGTGTAACCAGGCTGTAAAACAGGAAAAGCATATCTGTGGCTGAGAAATCTAGAAAAGCAGAAGCTACAGAGCTGATGGAAGCTCCCAGGAAAAATGGGACGGGAGCCAGCTCAGTGCTTAAAATGACCTCCTGCCGCACAGCCTCAGACTCATGGAGGGTGGGGAGAAGCTGCTGCTCCCTGGGACAGCTGGAAAGTGTGGACTCCAATGGGAAGCCCTGAACCTTGGCCTGGGCCTGGCCTCTGCTGACCTGGGGATGGCATATGCAATGCCCCCAGGTTCACAGAGACACACACACACCGACTCAATAAGATAAAATGTGGTTTTGGACCGAGGCTCCAAGGAGGTAGATATTGTCAGTTGCAAAGTTGTTAACAATAGTAGAATAAGGAGAAGGAGAGAGGCATGCAAAATAAAGTTCCCAAACACAGAAAGTCAAGCCTCTTCCCACAAAATGCCATTAAATAAAGCATATTTTAGCTGAAGAAAAGAATGAAAACAACAACATCATAAAAACAGGCAGCAGGGGCAACTAGTTCTGGAACCACATGGAATGACAGACTTCTCCCTATTCCTCCAGCTAAGCCCTGAACATTCTACAGAAGACAAACATCAGATGCTGAAGCGGAGAGAGAAAAAGGCAGACTGGCTAGGGACCTCAGGACAGAATAACTCAGCAGTGAGCCCCTGGGATTTCTTTCTGCCTTGCATATTCCAGACACTGCCAACAGGTACAGACAAAAAAACAAGTCTCAACAAAAGCCAGCTTCCCTTAGCTAAGGACCAGGAAAGAGGCAAACTAGAAACAAAACAGATGGAAATGAAATAAACAGACTCAAACAATTAAAAACAATAACAGTGAACACATATAGACAATGCCATGTATAAACCTCAGTTGATAGAATGAACACATTTTAGAAGATTAATGAACTAAAAGTGAAAAGCGAGGATCACAGATCACAGTGAGGACCTTCTAAACAGGGAAACTTTCGAAAGTGAAAAAGGCATAGTAATTTCACAGGGACAACATGAAGGGACCAAACTGTCCCATGCAAATAGGGAAATAGAGTCCACACGCCCACCACTAACATCGGCATCAGAGATAAACAGAAGTTAATGAAAGGACAGTGTTTAGAAAGCCAAGGAACAATGAAAGTTTACAACATAAATTTGGTCGAGATTTCAGAATAAGAGACCACAGGAAATGGTGGAAAAGCAATTTTAGAAGAGAGAATTCAGATATTCTGTAAGGTACGGGAGCTTTCCAATGAAAATTGGCTAGGAGTATCAAGAAGGGTAAATAAAAACAAACATACCAAGGCATGTCTTAGTGAACCTGAAGATGAAGAAAAAGGTCCTAAAAGCTTCTGAAGAGAAAAGGCAAAGTAGCTACCTGGGAATGACAGAGAATCGTCACAGTGTTTGCAAAAGCAATTGTCAGAACGTTGTGGAATAATATCTTCAAAACAACTGAATATAAACAACGATCAAGTAAGAATTTTATATATGGATAAAATTTTTTCAAGGATTTTTGGAAGATGGTAAAAGTAGTAGTATTGCTTTGGAATTTCTCTAGCTCCCACCATGAACACACAGAAATGGAGACAGCAAAACACAGATTCTATAGACATGTCCTACAATAAAGCTAGATACCACGACGTCCTTAAGAGCTTAAAACACAATAGGAGACAGATGAACCACTGACCTCAAAAAGACATGCGCAGCTCTGGCAGAGGAGAACTGTGGTTGTCTGACAGGCCTGAGGCCTTCAGTATGACTACAAGACAGGCCTAGCTTTAAGGGCCTGCCACCAGTGCTCAGAAGGGGCTCTCACTGTGACGTTAGCGATTGGTCAGCAGTTGTTGTCTAGAAATTCTTGATGAGTTTATCTTTCAACTTGTCCAGTAGTACATGGAGCATGCACCAGGGGTTTGGAGACTCAGTACCTGTGTGGCCCTGGGTCTCACTGCCTCCCTGCCTCCCCACCATGGGTTCTCAGCCCTCTGCTTCCCCGCCTCTGCCCAACCTCAGCCAAACTTGACCTCCTGCGGGGACCTGGCACCAGGAGGCCTCAGGCTGGGCATGTGTGCCCCATGAGGGGAACTGTGGATCGGGGCTCTGGGGAGGTTTGTGCTCACCCCATAGGTATTCCTGGGCTCAAGTGAATACAACAGTAAACGGCAAATAAAAGTCCCAGAACAGGTTGGGAGAGAGATCACAGAGGAAAGGGAAAAAAATTCTTCTTTCTTTCTTTGTCGGAACAAGTGTTTTACACTTTTGTTTTGCATTGGGCCCTACAAAATTACATGGCCAGCTCTGTGTGATGGTTGATATTGAGTGTCAACTTGACTGGATGGAAAGATGCAAAGTATTGTTCCTGGGTGTGTCTGTGTGAGTGTGGCTGAAGGAGATTAACATTTGAGTCGGTGGACAGGGAGAGGTGGACCCACCTACCCTCGATCTGCATGGGTACCATCTAATCAGCTGCCTGCGTGGCTAGAAGAAAGCATGCAGAATTCGGAAGGGCTTAGTTTGCTGAGTTGTCCAGTCTTCATCTTTCTTCTGTGCTGGATGCTTCCTGCCCTCCAACATCCGACTCCGAGTTCTTCAGCTTTCGGGCTCTTGGACTTATACCAGTGTTTTGCCAGGGACTGTCTGGACTTCAGCCACAGACTGAAGGCTGCACTGCAGCTTCCCTACTTTTGAGGTTTTGGGACTAGGACTGGCTTCCTTGCTCTTCGGCTTGCAGACGGCCACTGTGGGATTTCACCCTGTGATCGTGTGAATCAATACTCCTTAATAAACTCCTCATCTTGTCCTATTAGTTCTGTCCCTCTAGGGACCCCTGACTAATATACCCTGCCAATGGCTACTTTCTGGAAATCCCCAGAAGGCCAACATTTGAAAGCAGTTGGAATTGGGAAGGATTTGCTCATTCTTAAAGACAGAGAGAGCCAGAAGATCTCAGTAAGGTCTGCAGAGCAGACAAGGTCCTGAAAACACTCAGTAATAATAAGCAAACCTCCTGCAGGACAAGCCCCACACGGGGAGAAAACTGATAAGGGTGTTCGAATTGAATTGGATGTGGACAGCAGTAGAGAAAAGGAGAATTAAAGTCCAATTATGAATCGGGGAGGAGAATAGAGTCAGACTTCTAGAAAGCAAAATGCCATGTTTTCTAACACTTCCTCAAAACAACAGGTCACTTGTATCGGCAGTCACCATTCAATCAGAGAAGCAACACCACGAGCGTATCTGTGTGCATGTTTGGGTGTATAACTGTGTAACAGTGAACCTTGGAAGCTGGTTCGCCAGCCTTTGAGAAGCTGTTGTATTTGCCTCTGGAGCTGCAGTCTGGAGTTCACAGAGAGGCAGTCAGCCAGGAAGGGAACATGTCTGTACAGTGGGGAAGAGCAAGAACCCACAAGCACATGTTGTGACCTCGTGAGGACAGACTGAACTCTGGGTCAGACTTGTTGCCGCTGACGTTAGTGGAAGTGGTATTCCATAGAAGCTGTGGCTCGGTGTCACGGAGCTAAACACGCATTTGGCCCAGGAGGTGCAGAAGTTGAAGGAGGGTCCAGCGGAGGGTGAAGCCCAGCCAGTGCTTGACACTAAGGAAGTGAGTCAGCAGATCAGCCCCGACACCTGTGAGCTCCAAAATGGCCAGTGTTTCATGTCTTCCTTCCAAAACTCTCACAAAAACCTCTCTAGTCTAACCAGGAAAATGCAGTAAGGGAATTCTGAAAAACAGTTTGTCAAATAGGCACATTGCAAAACTACCACAGTATTCCAGAGCTGTGATTTAAGAAATGTGTCTAAATCACGCCTCCATTCTGAAAAGTTAGAAGAACTACAATTTCAGGTAAAGTTAGTAACAGGGAAATAAACCAAAGGAACACAAACATTCTGTGGAAAAAAGTGTTAAATACTTACCAGAAAGACATTTTGATGAAAGGATTGAAACTGTGTCAACAGAAAGATACACTTCCATTGTTTATAGAAATACACATCCTATAACTTTAAAAATAATTGTCTAGACCGGTGAGGTGGCTCACACCTGTAATCCCAGCACTTTGGGAGGCCAAGGCGGGTGGATCACGAGGTCAAGAGATCGAGACCATCCTGGTCAACATGGTGAAACCCCGTCTCTACTAAAAATACAAAAAATCAGCTGGGCATGGTGGCGCGTGCCTCTAATCCCAGCTACTCAGGAGGCTGAGGCAGGAGAATTGCCTGAACCCAGGAGGCGGAGGTTGTGGTGAGCCAAGATCACGCCATTGCACACCAATCTGGGTAACAAGAGCGAAACTCCGTCTCAAAAAAAAAATTGTCTAACAAAATAGATGCAAAAAAGAGAACAGTGTAAATTAAATGCTAGAATTCAAAGAAAAATAAATTAAAAACAAAATTTTATAAATAATCACAACAGATAATATCTTAAGTGGAAGAAGAGGACAATTTAAAAAAAATTTAAAGATATGCCAAGAATTTGAGTGAAAGTGATAATATAAAAGGCTACCATCCCAATGACAAAAACCTGTATCATACAGATCCAAGAAGAAAACAAACAAGGGAACAAAACAAGTACTAACAATGGTATTTTGTTGAAAAAAAAATTTTATAAACAAGAGATTTGAAACAATGAAATAATAAATTGATACCTGGGAAAGTCCACCCAGAACAACCAACACCAAGACATTTTCTTTCTCTTTCTTTTTAAATATTTGGGAGGAGGGAGAAAAAAAGTATGTAAAACGAAAAAAATCAGCTCATCATCAGACTTTCAAGAGCAGCATTTTGTGCCAGAATGAAAGGAATAATATAAAGATACTCATGTTTTTAAAAAATGTGCCAAGGATTTTATATCCTAGCAAACTGACTTTCAAGTATAAAGGGAGCAAACTGCCATCAATATGGAATAACATAGAGAATATTTTCCATGAGCCCTTTCTTTGTAATGTACTGAGAATGAGCTTTAGATAATGAACATTACTGGAGAGACAGTGGCAGAAAGATTGGCTAAGCATTAAATATGTATTTCCACGGAGAGCTCAGATGAAATCCGTGATATGACGGAGAGTAGAGCATGTAAGAGTTATATGCTTTGACAATGGGCGGACAGCAGAATTTTCTAAAAAGGGAAAGAGAAAGTGGAAAAAGCATATGCAAAACAACTTTTAAATGCTTCTCTACAATCGTGTTGGTGACAGTGTTGCTACTGATACTCCGCTTATGTTTTGCTTGAAATGTGAGACAAAGAAAATAAGCAATACAGGCGTTATTTGAATTCACAGGGCCCTTGAGAACCAGGACTTTTAGGAGCTGCAAGTGTGAAATAGAAAAGATTAAGTCAGCACTCTGCAATCCTGAGTTCAAACTCATAGGATTTTTTTTATAGATAGATAGATATCCTATATCTGTCCACTAAAGAGGTCCAAAAATAACATGTGGAACTAAAAGGTACCAGAGCTTTTTAGAGAAATGGTTGAAATGGCCAGTTCCAGGTCTACAGGAGAGAAATACAGAAGATGATCAGAGGAGCTCAGAATATCATTGCGCAACAGAGAGCACGGGCAGCAGCCGAGACAAGTGGAGTTGCACTAAAGGAACTCAGGAGTCAATCTGCGGAACAGGTGCTTACCAAACCACGGGGCAACTTGAAGATCAGTAAGGATAATAACCGTGATCAAAACACACCAATCAGGTGATTCCGTGAGCTCCAAATAATACACTATTGGTCCAGATCCACCAATATAGAATTAAATGTGAAAGGATTTTATTGGAGGAAAGGACCATGTGGGAAAAAAGTAGGGAGCATGCCATAGAAGTCTGGGACATCTATCAGACTGCAACGTATGTCTGATCCCAAGTGAAAGAGGGTGGGAGGAAAGGTTGCATGGAAGGGTCTTGGACTGCCAGGAAGGAAGGTTAAGCAGGGGCACTGGGAGCCCTTGAGCCCAAGTTGGTTGTCAGCAGAGTTCAGCATCTCTTAGGAGCAGGTTTCCTGGGAACAATAAGCAGGATGTTGTGAGACCTGGCCTTATCACAAACACTGGGATAGACTTTGTAGCTCCATAGCTGGGACTCTTGTTGAATTATGCTTTCTGAAGTTGGCGGTTTGCATGGACACCTGGACACGTACACGTGTGCACACACACACACACACACACCCCTACCTGATTAGTTAACTTTATAGGATACTAAAGGACCAGGAATTTGTGTTAAAATCTCATGAATAAAGGGAATATATATACTTCCTTTCCTGTGCAAACTGCCACTCAGAAGGTAATAACAGATACGTGGATATCTTTAAAGAAAGAGGAAATGATAGAACTGGAGCATTACCACTTTGCAACAGTTACAAATTAAACAAATCTAAGCACTACCATCTAGGAATCTATTGCTACCAATCACAGAAAAAAAAAGAAAGGAAAAAAAAAAAAGATAAGGCCAGGCATGGTGGCTCACACCTGTAATCCCAGCACTTTGGGAGGCCAAGACGGGTGGATCACGAGGTCAACAGGTCGAGACCATCCTGGTCAACAAGGTGAAACCCTGTCTCTACTAAAAATACAAAATTTAACTGGGCATGGTGGCAGGTGCCTGTAATCCCAGGTACTCAGGAGGCCAAGGCAGGAGAATCACTTGAACCCAGGAGGCGGAGGTTGTAGTGAGCTAAGATCATGACATTACACTTCAGCTCGGGCAACAAGAGCAAAACTCCATCTGAAAGGAAGGAAGAAAAGAAGGAAGGGAGGGAGAGAAAGGGAGGGAGAAAGAAAGGTAGATATTATATGCCTGTTGACAATGAATGCAACAGTGCCAATGGAGTAATCTTCCTCCCAAGTGAAATCTGAATCTGAATCAGATTAAATTTATAGATTAAACTACTAATCTACAGGAAATCTAGAGGACAAATGAAAATGTTAAACCCTATCACGGGAATGCAATCAGCAGAATCTTGACTCTACAGGACTGGTTTCTTAAATGAAAAAACTCTTTAAGTTTAGGAAGCTACAGAGAGAAATTTTTAAAAATCAGGCTAACCTAAACTCAGTTTAGGCTCCTCAACTAGAAAACAAAACAACACTGAAAAGTAATAAGGGTATTTCCATAAAAGCTCGAGCAGCAGTTAGTCTTGTTAGGGGAGGATAGCGCCTGTCTTGGGCAGATGGCCTCAACCTTCTGTGGTTCCTGCTAAACTCTCTCTGATTTATGGGTGGAGTGAAAGGGACATTTATCTTGTAATAACTCATTAAGTAGTACACTTGGTCTAAACTATTTTCTGTTTTCCTATTATTCTTATAATTTAAAAATTCACAATTCAAATGGAAAATAAAGACATTTATAGACATATCATGACAGAGAACTCACCATATAAAGACACTACAATAAAAGATATATGTTTATAAAAAGAGTAAACATAGGGGGAAGTGAAGTGAATTAAGAAACCACATGTTGGTAAAATTAACTATGCCCGTATAAATTATATTTGTAATCTTAACTAAATAGTAGCTATAAAATGTAACTATGCCTATATAAATTATATGGGTAACCTTAACTGAATAGTAGCTATAAAATGTAACTTTCCAGATCTAGTTCCAGGGAAGATGGAGTAAACACACACCAACCTACCAAATCCAACCTATAAAACCCGAACAAAATGCATAGGCAGCAATTTGGGAACTCTGGAAAATAAACATCAGTAGGCACATCAAAGGAAACCATCAATTGTATAACGAGGGTGGCAGGAAGAGCAAAAACAGCCAGCAATGGAAAAACCAAAGGAGCTAAGTATCAGAGAGAGGGACCCTCACTCTAGCATTTGGTATGGCTACAGCTCCAAGAGGGCAGAATCACTGTTTTAATTTTTCTTTCTGTTCTGCACTATGTGGGCCTGGTATAGACTGTAATTATGAAACAGAGCAGTTTGGGGCCAAAGGACTGAAAAGGGAAGGTTGGGAAAGCAGAAAATACTGAAGAGAGAGTGGAGCCTGAGTTTGGGAAAGTGACCCCATAAAGCTGTTTATCAGCTCCTGGACTCACCTCTGACCTGTACGTTAACGGTTCTTTCTGATCACAGTCAGTATTCTGAAGACTGAGAACTAAGATGCCAACAGACCTTTGCTCATTTTCCTAACTGACCGCTAGGTGGAACAGATCTAGGACAAATGTGAATATTACTGAAAGGTTTGGAAAACTAGCCTGATAAGGGAACCACATCCTACAGAAGGCTAAAATGTAAACATAAATACTTTTTATAGGATTTGAACAAAATTTAAATAAAAAGTGTCTCACAACATAATATTCATAATGTGCAGTATAAAATCCAAAATTAGTTTGCATTTAAAGAATAAAACAAAAAAACATACTTTCAACTTGCATTAGGAAAGACAGTAACAGACATCCATAATGAGATGTTGGCATCATCTACAACACATCTTCAAAGCGGCATTAAAAATGCTCAGATAAGCAAACTTCTCAAACTTATGACTTGATTTTTCTGTTCATATGTTTGCATTGAAAAAAATTACAAAATGAAGCTTTCTGATAGGGAAATATCAAGTTAGATGACTTCCCCGGTTAATTTTTCTAATAATTTTAGGAGAAAATATATACATAACACAAAGCTGACACTCCTTCAAAATATAAAAAATGGGGACTAATTCCCAGCTCATTTTAGAAGGCCAGCATAATCTTGATACCAAAATCCTACAAGCTTATTATTAAAATAAGAAAATATGAGGCATGTTCCTTTGATAAAGATAAATGTAAAGTTCTAAGGAGATCATTGCAAAACAAATTCAATAATACTTTAAAAATAATATACTATAACTAAGTGTGCTACTTTTCAGAATTATAAGATGGGAAGGAATGGGTAAACAGCGTGTCCATAGCTCATTCCTCTAGCCTCTGAGGCAGTTTTAATCATGACCTAAACTCCCAGCAGAGAATGGCTGATAAAACCCACCAGCTACGCCATAAGTGAAACTTCAGCGGGGGTTGCTAGGTACAGACTATTGATCCAGGAGCACTTTCAGGACGATGTACCTGGCTTGTCTCTAATATTTGTTATAAATAGGTCTTCAATTTATGGGCTACAGTTCTGCACTGGGCAATAAAAGTTAGTCATGTAGCCAGTACAGGGATGCCTGCCTTGGAGGATATAAAAGCTGAGTGATAACTAAACCCAGCTGCTTTCTTGTTGTAACTTGTCCTCTATGCAGTTTGCACTCCTCTCTCTGAATGCAGAATTCACTCAGTAGGAAAAGGAGATGCAGAGAGCTGAGTGTGAAGAGCTCAGGGTCTCCCAGATATTGACGTGGTGCATGTTGCTGTTATCACTTGCATCTTTAACTAATCGTTAGTAGAGCCTGGTGCTGAACAAGACTTGAATTTCATATAAATCTGATCAATAATGTAGGTCTTTGTATTGTGTGTAGGGTTAACTCGACAATAAAAAGTCATTGCAATTCAAAATACTAATAAAGGATAAAAACAATCTCATCTTAATAGATGCTTTACAAAGATGTAACTCTGTACTCATCTGTGCTTTTTAAGGATTGTTATTTGAGTAGGAATAGAAGGGAATTTTCTTCTTGTGAAAAGGTTTATCTAAAAAATAAAATAACAGAACAGAACAACAAAAAACTATAGCTAACATTTTTCTTAGTGGTTGCTGTGGGTTGGATTATGTCTCCAACAAAAGAGATGTTGAAATCCTAGCCAATGCCTGTGAATGTGACTTTATTTAGAAATAGGGTCTTTGCAGATGTGATCAAATTGAGATGAGGACATTAAGTTGGGGCCTAATCCAATATGACTGGTGTCCTTGTAAGAAGAGGGAAATTTGAACACAGGCACACAGGGAGAACAACATGTGAAGATGAAGGCAGAGATGGGAGATGCAGCTGCCAGCCAAGGAAAACCCATGATGGCCAACCGCCACCAGAAACTGCAAAGCGATGAGGGAAGTTCTCCCTGGAGTCTCATCAGGAGCATCTGACATCTCCATTTCAGACTTCCAGCTTCCCAGAACTGCGAGACAATATATTTATGTGTTCTAAGCCACCGAGTTTTCAGTACTTTGTTATGGAAGTTCTAGGGAACTAATATAGTGATGAATGATTGAAGGCCTTCTGCCTGAGATCGGAAATGAGACAAAGAAGCATGCTATGAGGTCTACTTAGTATTGAATTTGATGGTCCCAGTTAGTGTCACAGCAAGTGAAACAGGCCAAGAAAAAAAATGGAAGAATGAGGGCTGGGAAGGATAATCTACAGGAAAACCATTATAATCAATAGGAGAGTTTAGAACTTCACTGGATACAAGATCAATATGCAAATAAAATGTATATTTTTATACATGCAACAGTTTTAAAATTAAATGTAAAAAAGATGTCATTTTAACAGCATCAAAAGACATCAGTGTTTATGAATAATTCTTATGAAAGTGTGGCAAAGTATCTACATTGAAGACTACAAAACATTATTGTGAGAAATTAAATAGGATCTAAATAAGTGGAAGAAAAGATGTTTGTATAATAGAGGACTCAGCAAAGACATCAATCCTTCCCAAGTTGATCTAAAAATTCAATGGAATCCCAGTACAGTTAATATAAAAGAAATTATTTTGTTCTATGAAAATGAAAAGGGTCAAGGATAGTCAAGACAATCTTGAAGAAATATTAAAAAGGTGGAAAATTCACACTACCATGTATAAAGACCAACACTGATGCTATTGTCATTAACAGGGTGTGACATGGGTACAAGCCTAAGCAAATAGACTAGATCCACATATACACTGTTACGTGATACACAGAGGTGACATGGCATGCAGGGAGAAAGACTATCTTTTCATTAAGTGGTATGGAGTCAATGTAATATTCATATAAGACAGCGAATCCCTATTCCTACCACACTTCATAGCATACACAAAATGTAATTCCAGATGAGTGACAGATCTCAACATGAAAGGTAAGATCATAAAACTCTAGGAAAACACAGGATGTTATCTTCACGACCTTGGGACAGACAAAGCAATCTAAAGCACAATACAAAAAATGCAAACTGTGATTGGAAATGTTGATAAATTGAACTACACTAAGATTAAGAATATCTATTCATGAAAAGATGCCAGTAAGAAAGTGAAATGAAGCCAGAATTCTAAAAAATATTTTCAATATAGATGTCGGACAAAGTACTCATTCTGAATGAAGAATTAATTCCTACAGATAAATAAGAAAAAGGTAGACAACACAATAGAAAAATGGACAAAAGACCTGAGAAATCACTTCACAAAGGATACCCAAAATAACAATAAATATATGAAAAGTTGTTCCACTGCCTTAGTCACCAAGGAAATGCAAATTAAAAGCCACATTGAGATCAAATTACTTATAAGCAAAAAAAAAAAATCTGAAATTAAGTCAAAGACAAGTAGACGAATTATGTGAGGTAACTAGATCACTCATACATTGTGCTGGGCATATAACTAGAACAAATAGTTTGAGAGATTGACAGTATAAATGAATAGCATATATCTAGAAAAAACCGTGCTGTTTTGGAAACAGAAAAGCATCATCTGAAGTAAACCACTGGTCAAAGAAGAAATCACGAGGAAGTTAGAAACTATTTTGAACTGGAGGTTATGAGTATAGAACATATCAAAATTAGGAGGCAACTTGTGTTTAGATGGAAATTTACATATTTAAATGCTCACATTTGAAAAGAATCTGAAATCAGCAACCTGAGTTTACACTTTAAGACACTCGTAAAAGATGAGCAAATTAACCCCCAAATAAGTAGATGGTAATAAGAAACATAAGAACAGAAATCAACGAGGCCAGGCGCAATGGCTCATGCCTGTAATCCCAATACTTTGGGAGGCCGAGGTGGGTGGATCATGAGGTCAACAGATCGAGACCATCCTGGTCAACATATGAAACCCTGTCTCTACTAAAAATACAAAAAATTAGCTGGGCATGGTGGTGCGTGCCTGTAGTCCCAGCTACTCAGGAGGCTGAGGCAGGAGAATTGCCTGAACCCAGGAGGCGGAGGTTGCGGTGAGCCGAGATCGTGCCATTGCACTCCAGCCTGGGTAACAAGAGTGAAACTCCGTCTCAAATAAATAAATAAAAAAAGAATAGAAATCAATGAAATTTAAAAAAATAAAATTGAGAAAATTAACAAAGCAAAAAGTTGTACTCTGAAAAGATTAGTAATATTGATAAATCTTAGTAAGTGTCATCAAGAAGAAACAGGAGAAAACACAAATTCCTTGAAACAGTCATGAAGAGGAGGTATCACCACATGACCTTTAGATATAAATAAGGTAATGAAGGCACATAATAACCTTATGTCAATAAATGCAATAACTTAAATGAAATAGACAAATTTGTTAAAAAATACAATTTAGCAAGTTTTTCCCAAGAAGATATAGAAACTGAATTGTTCTATATATCTTTTAAAAATTGGGTTAATATTAAGAAAATAATCTTTCCACAAAGTCTCCAGACACTGATAGTTTCATCAAACATTCAGGAAAGAAATTATATCTTGCACAAACTATTTTAGAAAGTAGAGGAGGAGGAAACATAAGACCATAGGAATTTTTCTACCAAAATCAGATGATAAAAATACAAGAAATGAAGATGATAGAGCAATATCCTTCATGGATATACATAGAATATTTTTAAAAAATCTACTAACAAATTCAGCAGTAATCAAATCCATGATCAAGTGAATATGTGGTTTGATATCTTTTGTCAATATTGAAAAGTTCCTGGCTGGGCGTGGTGGCTCATGCCTGTAATCCCTGCATTTTTGGAGGCTGAGGTGGGTGGATCATGAGGTCAGGAGTTCGAGACCAGCCTGACCAACATGGTGAAACCCCCGTCTCTACTAAATATACAAAAATTAGCAGGGTGTGGTGGTGTGGGTCTGTAATCCCAGCTACTCAGGAGGTGAGGCAGGAGAATGACTTGAACCTGGGAGGCAGAGGTTGCGGTGAGCTGAGATGATGCCACTGCACTCCAGTTTGGGCAACAGAGTAAGACTCTGTCTCAAAGAAAAAAAAATCCTCAGAATTTATTCTTTGACTTTGCTTTTGTTTTACATTCACTCTCCAGTATCGGAAAGGCCTGGGGAGGAGAGCAGCCACCCAGCAAAGCCAACCGAATTTTTAGATTGTGGTGTGAGAGAAAGAAACTTTCATTGTGGTAAGCCAATGAGAATTGAGGGTTATCACTGCAACTGACATCACTCAATATGATAAATGGCTTTACCATTTTAAATGTACATATTTTATTATTATAGACAGAGTCTTGCTCTGTTGTCTTGGCTGGAGTGCAATGGCTTGTTCTCTGCTCACTGCAACCTCCACTTCCCAGGTTCAAGCAATACTCCTGCCTCAGCCTCCTGAGTAGCTGGGATTACAAGCTCTTGAAACCACGCCCAGCTAATTTTTGTATTTTTAGTAGATAGGGTTTTGCCACGCTGTCCAGGTTGGTCTCGAACTCCTGACCTCACATGATCCACCCGCCTTGGCCTCCCAAGGTGGTGGGATTACAGGCGTGAGCCACTGCACCCAGCCACAAATTTTATAGTTTATTTTTCAGTGTTCTATTGTCTGAAAGTGTGAGGCACACATTTTCCTGTTGACTCTCCTACTGACTTTCCCTCCATGACAATATCCTAGGATGAGGTAGAGTTTGCTTCCTTGAATGGGTTATATTTTTTATTTTGAACTTATTTTCATGAATATTGTGATTTGGAGGCGCATTTTGGAATCCCATGTGTGTGAAGTTACTAAATCTTCCTGCAGAGGAATTCTTGAATCCTAAACCATGTAATACACATTTGGACTCCACGCCTAAGCCTGATGCACTTTTTGGTTTTTAAATATGTAATTATCTTTTCCCCCTATCCGGAGCTTAAGTAGAAAACATGCGTCCTTCCTCTTTTCTGGCTAATGGTTAGTTTTCTGGTCTTTTTTTTTTTCACTGGAGGGGAGATTACCAGTTTCTGGATTTATGTGAATATCTCCATTCCAGTTCCCCACCTCTCACAGGCCCCAAGCCCAAGGTCACCTTACCTCTTGAGAGTGTGTCACAATTTTCCTCTTGCCCTTAGAACCCATATTTTTGGTATTCCCAGGCAAGTATTCATATCCTGCTATGTTTATTCGCTGTTTTCTTATGTTAGGAATGGGAGTAAGGGTAGAACCTACATAGTCCAGTCGCTTCTATTCCAAGAATGTCCTATTCTTTTCATTTCACGAATAAAAAACCTGAGTCCCATAGATGGGAGTCAATACAGCCAAACTCACATACCTACTTCATGGTACAGGAGGGACTGAGGTTCACTTTCCACACTCCCAGCAGTTGTCCGTCGTGAGCTGAGTGAGTGGATTGCACCTGTGGGTCCTCCAAGTGCTTGGCAGAGAAGAAAGGACAAATAAATATTTCCAAATTGCTTATCCCACCTGAAAATGGTTTATTTATAGGTTTCTGATATTATGGGATGCAATGTAGGTAAGGAAGCAGTTCTGGTTTCAGGGATGTGATCCCAATGGCCATACTCAAGAAAAATAAATTCCTTTGCCCCATGGGCTCATGCTCTTCTGGAAGGGAAGGCAGGGCTCTTAGGCACTTTCAGCGCTGACTTGACAGAAAGTTACAGTCCCGTGATCAGTGGAGGGGATGCGCCAGTGAGAATCTTTTTGCTTTCTATTTTTTTTGAGACAGAGTTTCGCTGTGGTTACCCAGACTGGAGTGCAATGGCACGATATCTCGGCTCACCGCAACCTCCGCCTCCTGGGTTCAAGCAATTCTCCTGCCTCAGCCTCCCGAGTAGCTGGGACTACAAGGTGCGCACCACCATGCCCAGCCAATTTTTGTATTTTTAGTAGAGACGCGGTTTCACCATGTTGACCAGGATGGTCTCGATCTCTTGGCCTCGTGATCCACCCGCCTTGGCCTCCCAAAGTGCTGGGATTATAGGCGTGAGCCACCGCGCCCAGCGAGAATCTTTTAACTGATGCTTCATGAGCTTTCTCTACTCTGTTACTGGGTTTTAGTTCCCTTCTTGTCATTCCCTCTTTACCAATAACCAATCCCCTATAGATAATTTCTTCACCAAGGGCCTGCTTTGTGCTGTCCGGACTGCCGGAGGTGCTGGGGGCACTCAGAAGTCAGATGAAGCTAAGGGCCCGCTCGTCTGCTCTCCAGGGACCCCGGCGTCCCTTTCTCCTGGTTGAACCACTGCTATCCTTTGAGGTGAATCTAGTTCAGCTGTCACCTCTTCCATGATCCCTCTAAAAACAGCTAATCCTCCTTCCTCTAGGCCCTTACCGCAGTTATGAAAGCCCGTATTGGCCATTTGTTTAAACACGTGTCCATTAACAGGAATACACCTGCTTTAATTTAGGACACTTCACGGCAAGGGCAATGCACTTCATTCTTCTTCCAAGTCAAGTAACTGGGCTCAGTCCTCCGTGCCTGCTACCGGGGTACAGTCAAGCTCAGTCACCTTTTGCTGAGCCTTTCCCTAGTTCGTGGAGCCTTAAAAGGATCCCCTGGTTTCGGGCAGTTGAAAAACGTAGGCGTTGCCGCTGCGTGGTTCGCGGGAGCTGCCCTGGTGGAGCTGGGATGCTGGGGAGGCGGGAAAGCGGGAGCGCCCCCTACGCGGACGCGGGCGCCGCGGAGCTCGGCAGATGCGAGCAAATGGGACCGAGCTCCAGCCTCCCAGGAAGCCGCCCCTCGGAGCCGTCCTCCCGCCCTTCCTTTCCAGAATCGCGTCTCCTCTTCATCAGCGACAACCCTCCGCACTCCCTGGACCTCTCCTCCGCATTAACTATCCCAGTGCGTTCGCTCAGAAGAGCCAGGATGAGAACAGCAAGTTCTGGCTGCGCTTCCAGCGAAGAGTTAGAAGTTAACTTTTCCATCTGTTTAATCGCCTTTAAAAAAGGACGAGCCACACGTTAGGTGACCGCGGGGAATCCCAGCACACACTGGCGGCCTCCCCCGCCCCCACAGGGGGCCTCAGCACTTCTGACCCGGCCGAGTCTGGCTGCTGACTAGCGCCGGGCAAACTGCGGAAAGCTCGGCCGGGCTCGCGGACAGCGGGAGGAGGGGGCTTCCTCGGGGCGGTCTGGTCCCCATCGCCGTCACGAGGAGGGCGTCCTGGAGGACCGGCCCCCGGAATCGGCCGGCGCAGCTTCTGGCTGAGAGCGGGCGCGGGCTGAGGGGGACAGACAGCGGAAGGGACAGGCAGAGCCCGGCCTTGGGCAGCCCCTGGCCGGCCGGGCTGGAGGCGCGAGGCGGAGAGCCCGCTTGGTGGAGACGGCGGCTGGAGGCGCCCGGAGCGTACCCGGCCGGGGGTACCTCCCGCTCGCTCGCGGGCCTGCAGTTCCCCGGCTGGCCGCCGAAACGCCGGCCCGGGAGGGAGGGATGGCGGCGGGGCGGGGGCGGGGCTCGTCACGTGGAGCGGCGCGCGGGGGCGGGCGGGGCGGGGGCGCGCGCCCGGCTCCTTAAAGGCGCGCGAGCGGAGCGGAGAGGCGGTTCCGTGGCCGCAGGCGCAGGCCCGGGCGGCAGCCGAGACGTGGGGCGCGCCGGCTCGGCAGCTCCGGGACTCAACATGCGCTGCTCGCCGGGAGGCGTCTGGCTGGCGCTGGCCGCGTCGCTCCTGCACGGTAAAGCCGCCGTCTCCCCGCCCTCCACTCCTCCACGGGATCCCGGCACCTCCCGGGCGGTTCTGTGGCCCCGCGCTTGGGCCAGGTTTGGGGTCTCTCCGCCGCAGGCGAGAGCAGCGGGGGCGCTGCGGGGGCTGCTTGTCTGGGCTGCGCCGGGTGGGCGGCGGGGACGCGGGCAGGGGGGCGTGGGTGTACCCCCCTCGCCGGCCTGGCTGAGCCCCCTGCCCCGCTCTCCTCTCCTTAGTGTCCCTGCAAGGCGAGTTCCAGAGGAAGCTCTACAAGGAGCTGGTGAAGAACTACAACCCCTTGGAGAGGCCGGTGGCCAATGACTCGCAGCCGCTTACGGTCTACTTCTCCCTGAGCCTCCTGCAGATCATGGACGTGGTGAGTCCCGCCTGGCTGCAGGGCTGGCCTCTCCCCTCCCTGGGCTCCGAGGGGCTTTTTAGAAAGCGTCCGGTGGCCGGCGGGGGAGCTTGGCTGGGACACCCTAGTTGGCAGGGCCATGCTCTGAGCCTGTTCCCAGTCTGCCCTCTCCGGAGTGCCTCAGTCCTCGGTCTCCCCGCCCGCCAAGGAGGGATCTGGTGAAGCTTGTTCCATCACCCCGGCCACCTGTGCGTGGGTACTTGGGTCCTGCCTTTCCCTCAGTTTAGAAACTCAAGCATCCTGAACTGGGACTCAGTGACAAGAACACGTGACGTTCACTTTTTAGTCTCCCTTGTGGTGTAAGTGTTGACACGC
Source organism: Leontopithecus rosalia (assembly GCA_028533165.1). Lineage (NCBI taxonomy): Eukaryota > Metazoa > Chordata > Mammalia > Primates > Cebidae > Leontopithecus > Leontopithecus rosalia. Next base: position 142,866,492 of record CM052653.1, read on the forward strand.
AGTCCAGCATTGGGTGTCAGTTTAGCCACTTCTAGACTTTTCTGCCGCCTATGGTATATAACTTCTTTGGTGGGGCCTGGCTCTGAGCTTTGCAGCTGGTGAATCTGTACAGGCAGAGGGCAAGAGAGGCAGCTGTGAGCTTTCACTGCGCCCCCATCCTAGCAATGGGCATGCTTTGCCTTCCTGGTGAGGACAGGTACCCGGAGTCCTGCTCTCAGGACTCTGGGCTCCCCACCAGGAATACACGTGTCTGTCCCTCCAGGCAGCTGCCACCAGCTCCATGGGCCTCTTGCCTTGCAGCCTTTAGTGCCCGTTTCAGTTGGCCAATCTGTGTAAACTTGCCTTCTGTTCCTCTGTGGTGCTTTGGTTATTCAATATTCATTGATATATTCTCCATACGGTATAAATACTTCACACAAGTGTTTAATTCATTATGAATAGGTTTGGTGTCTTGTCTACACAGAGTATCGGATTCTATCGTGGAGCACCCTGGAATGTGGCAGGGTGGGCACAGGGCTGATGATGTTCATTGGGAGGGAAAGCATGGTAGGAAAGAGGTGAGAGAATAGCCACAGTTCCTGGTTAAAAAAGAAATAGTGCTAAGGGCCACCTGGCAAAGTAGGATAAGATAAGAGGTGATATATCATAATCCTACGAATAAAGTTACCCTCACTCTCATGTTGATGAATGGTGTATCACTTAACCTTGTTAAAATTGCTTCCCTTCCAATACTGCACTCGCCTCAAATGTGTACTTCCTCCTACAGGCAGAATCATGCTTTAGCATATTGACTGTGTATTCGATGATACAGAAAAGTTGCTGTGAGAGAAGAGCTGTAGGGGAAGGCAGGTGCAGTCTCCGGGGTTGCAAAACAGCAACAGTTGCTGTTTACGGAGCAGCTCCTCACTTTAAGGAGCTCAGGATTTGTATTTGGGATCCTCGGTGGGTTCTGGCTCTGTTAGTTTCTGGGTGGCTGGTGTTAGGGAAGTTTCTTAAGCATCTCGAGCCTTGGCTTTCTTGTTAATAAAATGGACACTGTAGTACCCTGTCAGTCCCTGTGATAATCTAAAGAATATGGAAACAGTTTGAAGGGACCTTAAAGCTAGATATGTGATTATGGTCATTTTCATGCAGAAACCACATGAGAAAGGACCAGGCAGCAGAGCTGACACACTCCGCAAGTGGTGTATGACAGGTGAGAAAGGGACTCTTCCTGCCTCTTCCCCCATTTGCCCAGGGTCAGCTCCAGCCAGGCTGCATCACTGTTTGTGTCTGCTCCACAGCTGCCTCCCTTGGCGTGGGTACCCCTGTGTTGCCTGGATGGGGTGATGACGCAGTAGCCCCTCAGTAGAGGAAGAGGAGGAATCAGTAGGGCAGGCTCCTAAGGTTGCTAAGATTACAGCAGCCCCTTTTAGAGAAGGGACCAGTCATGGAGAAACTGCAGGCTTTTTTCTGGGCATGTCTGCTTCTTTAAGAGACTCTTAGGAAATCAAGTTATTATGAGAAGTGTTGAGTCTTAGGAGTTTAGGCCTAAGTTACTGTTACACCACGTGAACATTTAAAAATAACAACTTTTGTCATGTTAGAAAATTACAAAAATAGCAAATTGGAACTTTGCGTCTATGATATTCCAGTGTCCTTAGGAAATGCTTGTGAAGAAGGCTGTCAGCAGCCAGAGGTCATGGGACGGGGGCGGGAGAAAGTTTCTCTCCCACCTTGGCCATAGGGTGGGCTATTCAATGAACACATTGAATTTCCCAGCCAGTCAGTGCTGTGTGTTCAGGGAGTGGCCTCGAACAACTAACTTACCTTTCCAAGCCCTGTTTTCTCATGTGTTAAATGAGAATAATACCTGCTTCAGAGACTTTTGGAAGGATTAAATAAGAGAAAGTGCTTGCCGCACATTGGTGATTCACTGAAGGTCTGCTCCATCTTAATTATGTAACTACTCAACTCAGAGGTCAAGAAGTTCATGCCTACAAGGGTGTGGTCACTTGCCCAAGGTCACTCTGATTAGAGGGAGGACTTTGAGGAAAACCAACATTGGACAAGTCCTTTGTCTTTCATCTGCTGCTTCCTTTAGACTTGCTAACTTCTGCAGAACACAGTCATTTAATTGATTTAAACTGGATGAATTGTAACTAATTAAATGTGACTTTCCTGAGATCCTGGATGAAGTTGAAGTCTATCAGACATAACGAAATATGCAAACATTTGTATTCCAGCCTTACTTGGCTCTGCCGGGTTTTTGAAGTGGAGCCAGGTCTTTCCAGCTGAAATCTCAGCACTCTGGACAGAGACAAAATGGTTCTCATAAAGGCTTCCTATGGCAAAATTCTCTTTATACATTTGTTGCCCATTTTAACTGGGCTTGTCTAGAAACCACAATGGTTTGTTTTCCTCCTCCCAAATATTGAATCTGATTCCTTTTTTGTCAGAATAGATTCCTGACTGGAGTGATAGGGAGACAGCATATGATGTTACATGTTTTATTTTTGTGAAAGATCATTTGCTCTTCCATCAGTTTATTCCACACATGCTATTGAGCTCCTATTGTGGACTTTGACAAATGCTGAGAATTAACAGATGCATGAGGGGTTATTTTTTCTTTCAGAGATCTCATGATCTGGCTAGGGAGATTAGCAAGTAAATCCAAAATTACTACATGTGATGAAATTTAACATAAATATCTACACAAAGTGCTATAAAACATTGTTCCCAACTGGGGCAGCTGAGAGTGGCTTTAAAGAGATAGGTTAGAGTTCTAAAAATGAGAAGAAGTTTGCCACTGAAAGTAGGAAGTCCTTCCCAGGTAATGGGAACAGGCTGAGGAGAGACTGCAGTGCAGTGGAGGACAGCTCACTTTCAGCAGGGTGTGTTTTGTGGGATGCTGACAACCCGCGGATCTTCACTACAGGCTTCAAGACTTCTCAGAAAATGTAATGTGTTGTGTTTTTTGAGACATTCTAAAAGACCAATACAGTACTGACCCAACTACTGATAGTTTTACAGACCCTTTGGTAAGAATGATGCCTAAGAAGCACACCTTACGATGGGGAGGCTATGATTTTTTCTTTGGTAGGAGGTGCAGAATGAGTCTGGGGAACAGTAGGTTGCAGTGTGTGAAGTGTCCTGAGTTCCTCCGCAAGTTTACATTCCACCTGGCCCTAGTCTGGGCATCTCTGAGGACATTAGGAGGCAGTGTGCCAGGGGTTTTGGAAGCTGTAAGACCAGCTTGCCATGCATATTTTCCTAGAAATGGAAACGGTCCAAACCATGATATTTGTATTAAATTCAAGTATAAATTATAGATTGGAATGAAAAAACTGCATACATTTTAGAGGCACAACGTGAGCCTGCAAAAGAATTGTTTGACCTGCTGTGGTCTGTTCTAGTTATTCAACAGGCCCCTTCATAAAGCAGTAGGCAGTGGGGGAAGGTATGGTGGATTTTTAAACAGAGGAGGGAAGTAACCAGATCTCTGTTTAAGCAGAAGATGCTGAGAGCAGTGAGTGTGAGATGGGTTAGAGAGGGGGAGAGAAAGGGAAGGGACAAGGAAGTTGGAACTAGGATGGGCACTGTGGGGATGTGGAGAAGGGAGCAGATTTAAGAGACGTTTTGGATACACCATCTGTGATGTATAACTGTACACAAACATGAATATACATCAATAAATTTGCTAGCTGAAAGCACCTAAGTTATTCTTAAATGCATACTCTGGCTTCTGGTGATTATTAATTTACTTCCTGGGCTTGTAACTGGGCTGGGAATGAGATAATATGTAAGAAATCATTTTGAAGTGATGCATATGTAAGGTTGTAATCTGCCAAGTTTCCGTAATATTTCTCCTTTATTTGTGCTATTTGGTCAGTCACCTGAGCACATGCCTCTAAAGGCCATTCTAAGTGTCAGTTTGCATAAAATAAATATGCATTGGTTATGAAGCATGTCTAGAAGTCAAGGTTTTTAAAATGAATAATATGAACCAACATGTAATTTTATGCAAATGTAAAACACATAATTATACAAAATTGATTTTTTTGGTATCTTACTGCTTTGACATACAAATTCTGCTTTTTGAAAGCTTTAGCCACAAGACAGTAGAACTGAGTGGTCATGCATTTAGGCTTTGCTACTGAAGATGGCAGGCAGGGCTGTGGAGCCCAGTATCCTAAGGGCTTACGTGTTATGCAGATTCCTTTGGGTAGCCCTCTGCTTAGGTTAGCAAAATTTATGATTTCACATTCATTAACCACTATTTAAAATGCTACAACTCCAGCAAAATATTATCAACTATTATAAAACTCTAATCAGGTATTGGTCCTTATAATTTAAAAACAAATCTTTACTTTTTTGAGCAGTTTTAGCTTCACAGCAAAAGTAAGGTGAAGGTGTTGGGGTTCAGAGGAGCCGACGGCTCCCTGAGAGGACATTTCTCCAGGTTCGTGGTCTATCACTCTCTCAAGAATGAGAGAGGAGACCAAGCACAGTGCGCTCGTGAAATAGATACCAGACCCCAAAAGTGTTGCAGAAAAGTGATTTATTTAGGCAGAGAGAGAAAAAGGAGAAGGAGAAAGAAAGAAACAGCTAGCTCTCAGACTGAATGAGAGAAAAGCCACTCACACTGAGCAAGAAGGGTTCCCACAGGGAGAAATCCAGAGAAGGAAAACTCCCCTCACACTGAATGAGAGAATCCAGAAAGATGGAATCCAGGAGAGGAAAGACAGCCTCCACACTGGGTGGAGGGGGCCCCCAAAGGGGAAATCCAAGAGGGGAAAGAGAGCTCCCACTGTGTGGCAGGGGATTCCAGGGAGCTGGAAAGCTGGTGTGGGTGAAGGAGCAGGGGAATTTATCCTGGGAGAAATTCCCACCGTCCCAAGTTCCTCTGACCAATGAAAGGATTTCCTTTAAACTTCTGCTGGGGTGATTGACTCTAGTTTCTTCCCGAGCCCTAAATATTTAAACACGAACTGTTAAATCTCTGGGAGAGGGATGGGAGGGGGACAGGATGCTGGGAAGTTCATGCCCCTAAAACTGCGCCCCCTTGTGGACTTGGAAAGAGAACACATTCCCTCAAAGGTTCAGAGATTTCCCACAGCTTCCTCAATTACCAACATTTCCCACTAGAGTAGTGTATTTGTTACAATTGATGAACCTGCATTGACACATCATAATCACCCCAAATCCGTAGCTTATAAGAGGGTTCCCTCTTGGTTTTGTACAGTCTGTGGGTGTGGGCAAATGTCTAATGGTGCAATGTACCAGTAGGCAGTGGGGGAAGGAATGGTGGATTTTTAGGTATGGTATCGTACAGAGTATTTTTACTTTCCTGGAATTTCTTTGCGCTCTTTTTATCCTTACCTTCACCACAACTCTTGGCCGCTGCTGACCCTTTACTGTCTCCATTGTTGAACCCTTCCCAGAACGTTGTAAGGTTGGAATCATATAGTGTGTAGCCTTTTGAGATTGACTTATGTCACTTCGTAATATGCATTTATGCTCTCTCCATGTTTTTTCATGGCTTGATAGCTCACTCCTTTTTTGCACTGAATAATTTGCCATTCGTCTGGATGCAGCACCGTTTACTTATCCATTCACCTCCTGAAGATCTTCGTTGCTTCCAACTTTTGGCAATTATGAGTAAAGTTACTATAAGCACCCTGTGCAGATTTTTATGTGAACATAAGGCTTCAGTCCTTTGGGTAAATCCCCAAAGAGGGCACTTGCTGGTTCGTATGCTAAGAGCATGTTTAATTTTCTGAGGAAATCACAGACTGTCTCCCCAAGTGGATGTACCATTTTACATTCTCACCAGCAATGAATGGGAACGCCTGTTGCTCCACATCCACGTCAGCTTTTGGTGTTGTCAGTGTTCTGGATTTTGATGATTCTAATAGGCATGTAGTGGTATCTCATTGTTTTACAATTTGTATTTCTCTGCTGACATGTGATGTGGAGTATTTTTTATAACTTATTTGCCATCTGTATATCTTCTTTGGTGAGGTGTCTGTTAAGGTCTTTGGCCAAGTTTTAAGTGTTTTTTGTTTCTCATTGCTGAATTTAAGAGTTTTTTTTGTATATTTTTGATGATAGTCCTTTATCAGGTATGTCTTTTGGAAATCTTTTTTTCAGTCAATAGCTTGTTTTCTCATTCTCTTTACATGGTATTTCACAGAACATACATTTTTAACTTCAGTGAAGCCCATCTTTTCAATTCTTTCCTTTATGGATTGTGCCTCTGGTATTGTATCTATAAAGTTATGGCCATATCCAAGATCATATAGGTCTTACACTATTTAGGAAACTAGGGAATAAAAGAGCCGGAGTTTTGTAGTTTTGCACTTTACATTTAGGTCTGTGGTCCATTTTGGGTTAGTTTTTATGAAGCATGTAAGGTCTGCATCTACATTTTTCTTTTCCCGTGTGGTTGTCCAGTTGTTGCAGCACCATTTGTTGAAAAGACTATCTTTGCTCCATTTTATTGCCTGTGCGTCTTTGTCAAAGATCAGTTGATTATATTTATGTGGGTCTGTTTTTTGGCTCTCAAAACATGATCCCATGAGAATGAGAATATCATTCTCAGCAAACTGACACAAGAACAGCAAATGAAATACCGCATGTTCTCACTCATAGGCGGGTGATGAACAATGAGAACACATGGACACAGGGAGGGGAGCACTGCACACTGGGGTCTATTGGGGGAAATAGGGGAGGGACAGCAGGGTGGGGAGTTGGAGAGGGATAGCATGGGGAGAAATGCCAGATGTGGTGAAGGGGAGGAAGGCAGCAAATCAACTGCCACATCTGTACCTATGCAACAGTCTTGCATGTTCTTCAGATGTACCCCAAAACTTAAAATGCAATTTAAAAAATGCAATTAAATTTTTCAAAAAAAAACCCACTATTTTTGTTCCCTAGTTTCCTAAATAGTGTTTCATTCATTGATCTATTTGTCTGTTCTTTCACCAATACCACAATCTTGATCACTGTAGCTTTATCCTAAGTCTTAAAGTTTGATGCTATCAGTCCCCCAGCTTTATTGTTCGTCTTCAACCTTGTGTTGGCTATTCTGGGTCTCTTGCCTCCGTCTACAAACCTTATAACTGCTTTATTGATATCCACAAAATAACTTTCTGGGATTTGTTTGGGATTGTGTTGAATCTATAGATCAAGCTGGGAAGAACTGGCATATTGACAGTAGTGAGTTTTTCTATTCATGAACATAGAATAGCTCTTTATTTAGTTCTTCCTTAATTTGTAAGAATTTTGTAGTTTTACTCATGTAGATCTTGTAAACACTTTGTTAGATTTATACCTAACTTTAATTTTTGAGGGGTTAAATGGTATTATGATTTAATGTCAAATTCTACTTGTTAATTGCTGAAATATAGGAATGCCATTTACTTTTATGTGTTAACCTTGTCTTCTGCAAAGTTGCTGTAATTGCTTATTAGCTCCTGGAGAATTTTTTTTTGGTCAGTTATTTTGGATTTTCTGTGTAGATGATTATGTTATCTGTGATTAAAGACAGCTTTACTTCTTTTTTCCCAATCTAAATACTTTTTATTTCTTTTTTCTTGTCTTTTCGTATTAGCTAGTATTTCCAGTATGCTATTGAAAAGAAGTGGGAGAGGGGATAGCTTTGACTCCTTTCTGATCTTAATGGGAAAGTTTCAAATTTCTTATTAAGTATGATGTTAGCTATGGGTTTTTTTGATATGTATATACATAAATATAAATATGTACATATATTTTGTGTGTATACATATTTGTATATACATATATACAAAATGAAACTATTTTCATATGTGTATATAAATATATGTATATATACATATATAAAGTATATAAATTTATTTGCATTTCTAAATATTCATATATATGTACATGTATTTTATATATATACATATACATATTTTACATATACATATGCAAAATATAGATATACACACATATACAAAAAACCTAAGCTGACATCATGCTTAATGATATATATATGTATTTATCAAGTTGAGGAAGTTCTCTTCTATAACATTTACTGAAAGTTTTTATGATGAATAGAAGTTGAATTATGCCAAAATTGTTTTCATCTACTGATGGAATCATATGATCTTTCTTTTGTAACCATTGATGTAATGGATTATATTAACTGAATTTTTAATGTCGAGCCAGCCTTGAATATCTAGAATAAATCCCACTTGATCATGGTCTATAATTCTTTTTGTACATTGTTGAGATCAGTTTTCTCATTTTTAAATTTTTTGTTGAGACAAGGTTTCACCATGTTGCCCAGGCTGATCCTGAACTCAGTTGATCTGCCTGTCTTAGCCTCCCAAAGTGCTGGGATTGGAGGCATGAGCCACCACAGTGTGCTACTATATTGTTGAGCATTTTTGCATCTGTGTTCATCAGTGATAATGGTTTGTAGTTATCATTTCTTATATTGTCTTTATTTGCTTTTTGTATTAGGGTAATGCTGGCCTCATAGAATTTTAGAAAATATTTCCTCTGCTTATGTACTCTGAAAGAGACTCTAGATAATTGGTATAATTTGTTTTTTACATCTGTAGGCTTCACCCGTGAGCCCCTCTGTGCCTGGTGCTTTCTGTTTTGGAAGGTTATTATTATTTGATTCAATTGCTCTAATGGATGTAGGCCCATTCAAATTGTTTATTATTTTTTTGTTTGAGTTTTGAGAAATTTTGTCTTTCAAGGAGTAGTCCATTTTATCTAGGTTATAAAATTTGTGAGCATAGAATTGTTCATAGTATTTAATTATCCTTTTAGTGCCCATAGAATCTGTAATGATGTATTCTCTTTTACTTCTGATATTAGTAATTTTTGTCCTTTCTCTTTTTTTTCTTATTTAGCCTGGCTAGATGTTTATTGATTTTATTGATTGTTTTACAAAAAACAGATTTTGTTTTTGTTCATTTCCTCTATTGATTTCTTGTTTACAATTTTGTTGGTTTCTGCTATAATTTTTACTATTTCTCTGCTCATTTTGGATTTAATTTGCTCTTTTATTCCCTAGTTTCCTAAAGTAGAAGTTTAGAATATTGATTTTTAGATCTTTCTTTGTTTCGAATATTGTATTCAATGCTATAGATTTTCCTCTAAACACTTCTTTTGCTGCATCCCACAAATTTTGTTAAGTCGTGTTTTCATTTTCATTTAGTTAAAATATTTTAATATCTCTTGAGAATTCTTCTTTAAAACATACGTTATTTAAAGGACTATTGTTTATTGTTTACATATTTTGGGATTTTTCGGTAATCTTTCTGTTATTGATCTCTAGTTTAATTTCTTTGTGTTCTGATAGCAGGCAACGTGTAACTGCTTTTAAATTTGTTAAGGTGCATTTTATGGCACAAATGTGGGGAATATTCCATGTGAGCTTGAGAAAAATGTGTATTCTGCTCTTGTTGGATGAAGCAGACTATAGGTATTGCTTTTATCCAATCGATGGACAATGTTTTGAGTTCAATCATGTTTATGCTGGTTTTCTGCTTGCTGGTTCTTTCAATTTCTGGTAGACGGGTGTTAAAGTTTCCAACCGTGATAGTAGATTTACCTGTTTATCCTTGTAGGTCTAATAGTTTTTGCCTCATTAGATTGACGCTGTGTTTTGGGCACACCCATTAAGAATTGTTATGTCTTTCTGGAGAATTTATCTTTTTATCATGAAGTAATGTCCTTTTCATCCCTGGAAACTTTTCTTGCTTTGAAGTATGCTCTATCTGAAATTTACATGGCTATTCCTGCTTTGTTGGATTAGTGTTAGCATGGTATGTTTTTCTCCATCCATGAGACACTTTTAATTTATATGTGTTTTTATATTTAGGTTGGCATGTACAGTGGGGTCTTGTTTTTCGATCTACCCTTATAGCCTCTTTAAATTGATGCATTTAGACCATTCAAAGTGATCATTGATATAGTTGCATCAATCTCTATCATATTTGCTACGGATTTTTTTGTTGTCCTTGTTCTTCATTTCAGTTTTTATTTTTCACTCTGTTTTCTATGGTTTAGTTGAGCATTTTATATGATTATATTTTCTCTCCTTTCTGGTGTATCAATTATAGTCCCCCCCCTTTTCTTTTACTTTTTTAGTGGTTTCCCTAGAGTTTTCAATGTACATTTACAACGAATCCAAGTCACTCTTCATGTTACATTATACCACTTCCACTTCATGGGTAATGCTAGCACTTTATAATGCAAAATAACATGAATTTCTTCCTCCTGTCCCTTGTACCATATCTTTCTTATAAGGTGCATGTGTGTGTATATATACATGGCTTGCTGTTTTCTGAGATGCCTGGATGTGTGGTTTGGTGTTTGACACTAATTTGGGGAAATTCTCAATCATTGTTTCAAATACTTCTGTTTCTTGTTCTACTTCAGCGGTCCTCAACCTTTTTGATACCGGGGACCGATTTTGTGGAAGACAATTTCCCCACGTGTGTGTGTATATATACACACACTTATGTATTATATATGTACATATGATATATTCACACATGCAAGTATAATAAAATACATTGTTGCTATTGTTATTTTGAGGAGACTGTTATCTGATAGATAAATTAATAAGAAAAAGGAAAGTTTTTATTTTGCCTTCACTTCTTCCTTCTTTGGTAGTCTTAATTTAGATACAACTTTCAACCTGTATCATTTCCCTTCTTTTTAAAGTACTTCTTTTAACATATTTTCAAGGGAGATCTGCTTGTAACAAATTTCTTCATTTTTGGCTGAGAATGTATTTTTTTCTTATCCTTTGAAGGATAATTTCAATAATTCTAGATTAGTGACTTTCTCTTTCGACTCTAATTATTTTAATCTACTCCCTTCTTACTTGCGTGGTTTCCGGTAAGTCAGATGTAATTCTTATCTTTTCAGTCCTCTAAAGGGAAGGATTTTTGTCCCCTGTTTCTTCTTTCAGGATTTTGCCTTTATCTTTGATGGTTTATAGTTTAAAACGATAAACCTAAGTGTTGGATTTGTTTTCCCCACATGATCTGGCTTGCTGTTTTCTGAGATGCCTGGATGTATGGTTTGGTGTTTGACACTAATTTGGGGAAATTCTCAATCATCGTTTCAAATACTTCCGTTCCTCTCTCTATTTCAGCAGTCCCCAAACCTTTTTGACACCAGGGACCAGTTTTGTGGAAGACAGTTTTTCCACAGTCAGGGGCCATGGTTTTGCGATGAAACTGTTCCACCTCAGATCATCAGGCATTTATTAGATTCTCATAAGGAGTGTGCAGCCTCGATCCCTCGCGTGTAAACTTGACAAGAGGGTTTGTGTTCCTGTAAGGATCTAGTGCTGCCGCTGCTCTGCCCAGAGGTGGAGCTCAGGCAGTAATGCTTGCTGACCTGCCCCTCACCTCCTGCTGTGTGGCCCGGTTTCTAACAGCCCAGGGACAGGTATAGATCTGCGGCCTGGGGGATGAGGAACCTTGCTCTACTTCTGCTTCTTATATTCCCATCACACATATGTTACACCTTTTGTACTTGTCCCACAGTCCTTGGATATTCTATTCTGTTGTTTTCAGTCTTTGTTCTCTTCTCTTTTCAACTTTCAAAATTTCTGTTGATGTTCCTCATGCTAGGGATTCTTCCCTCAGCTGAATCCAGTCTGCTACTAAGTCCATCAAATATATTCCTTATTTGTGTTACATTATTTTGATCTCTGGAATTTCTTTCTGGTTATGTCTTAGGATTTCCATCTCTCTGCTTACATTGCCCAACTGTTCATGGTGTCTGCTTTATCCATTAGAGCCTTTAGCATAATAATCATAGTTGTAAATTTGTGTCTGATAATTCCAATACCGCCGCCATGTCTGGTTCTAATGCAGGCTCTGTCTCTTCAAAATGTGCTTTTTTACCTTTTAGTATGCTTTGTATTTGTATTTTTATTTTTATTTTCTTTTTGAGACGGAGTTTCGCTCATGTTACCCAGGCTGGAGTGCAATGGCGCAATCTCGGCTCACCGCAACCTCCGCCTCCTGGGTGCAGGCAATTCTCCTGCCTCAGCCTCCCGAGTAGCTGGGATTACAGGCACGCGCCACCATGCCCAGCTAAATTTTTGTATTTTTAATAGAGACGGGGTTTCACCATGTTGACCAGGATGGTCTCAATCTCTTGACCTCGTGATCCACCCGCCTCGACCTCCCAAAGTGCTGGGATTACGGGCTTGAGCCACCGCGCCCGACCGCTTTGTATTTTTTTCTTGATAAGCGGCCATGATGTACTGGCTAAAAGGAACTGCTGTAGATTAGTAAGTTACAAATGTAGTGGTAAGGTGTGGAAGGAAGGAAGGAAGCATTCTATACTGTGATTATGTCTCAGTTTTTTATTGAGCCTATGCCTCTGGATGTGAACTTCATAAGTGTTTCTCAGTTTGTGTCTCCCGCTTGCATGGGATGGGATGCATAGAGTGGGTGGAGTTCAGTATTTCCCTTCCCCTGGGTCTAGGCTCCGTTAATACCCCAGAAGGTTAGACTCTGGTTAATTCATTTCTCCTTGTGGCAGGCCTTATTAAGAACAACAGAAAGTTCTGGCCCATTTCCAAATGGCTTTTTTCACCTCCCTCTGGTAGAAGCACAAGAAGATATTTCTTCAGTATTTCCTATGGGGAGCTAGTAGAGCTTCTGGAGGTAAATGTCATGGTATTTGGCAGCCCCCATGATTGAATCCTTCTGGAATTTTAACCTTTCAAAGTTGTACACACTGAGTCTCCAGCAATTTCCCAATTCCAGTTCAGGTTTTCTTGCTCTGCTGCTGGTCCTCGTGGTGGTCTTTGCTGATCAGTCCCTGCTCTGGAAAGTCCTGGCTGTCTGTCTGTCCTTGTTTGTCCCTCCAATCTTGAAAGCAGAAATTCATCCTGTGTGTCTCCCTCTTAATTTGACTCCAAGAAGAGCTGTTGTTTTTTTAGTGTGTTCAACTTTTTACTCGTTAGGACAGAGTTGTAACTTCTGAGCTTCTTGCATCAGGAACCGGGAATTGTATCCAATAATGTTTTTATAAGATACATTTCTTAAAATTACGAAAGTAATACATGTTTGTACAGGAACTAAATTAAACAAACCAAAAAAAGAATCAAGAAGTTGGAAATCAAGGGGGTAAAAATCAGCACACACAAGGCATTCTGGTAGAGTTTATGCTCTCTTTTCTTTATGTCTATAGATGTGTAGAGAAATATTTAAATACTTAAAAAGTTACAAGGTATAATAGACATGTTGCATGATGCCTTAAGCAGTATTAACAGGCATTGATTTTAAAGTGGTACACTTAGGCCCACTAGCAAATTAATACAGGTTTTAAAACGCATTAGTAATTTTTCTCCATTCACTCGTACCATCACTGCATATTCCATCTGTATTTCTTTTGTAATTTAAAAACCATTGTTAAAAATGTATTTAAATGATTTATGATGATGCTTGTAAGCAACACATAGTTGAGTGTTTTTTTTTAAATTGAGTATGATAATCTTTGTATTTTAGTTATCTTCAATGTGATTACTGATCTCTTTGGGTTTAAACGTGTCCCTCACTATTTACCTCCACTTAGCCCTGTCTCTTCTGTGTTCTCTTTTTCTCTTTTTTCTTATACTTTTCTGGATTCATTGCTCATTTGATGCTATTCTTATTTTCTCTTCTATTAGTTTGTGAGTCATATTTCTTTCTTTTCGTCTTACATTGGTTGATCTGAGTTACAACAGGCATCCTTGACTAAGTTAAGTCTAATGAGAGTCATCAACCTTTCCGTACATTGTGAGGACTTGACAACACTTTAATTCCACAATTCAAATTTACCTACTGTCATTGTCACATATTTTACTTCCATAAATATATTTAAACTTTATGAGATTATAATTTTTTTGCAGTCAGTAGTCTGTTAGATTTATTCTTACGTTTACCTTTTTTGTTACTTTACTTCTTCCCTGTATCTTCTAACTTTCGTCTGACATAATTTTCCTTCTGCCCTTTAGATTTCTCTTCATGAGAGTCTGGAAGTAGCACGGTTTCTGCATGTTTATTTGTTTCAAAATGTTTTCATGTTGCCTCATTTTTGTGTGATAATTAAGAAATACAGAGTTCGTGTTGCCAATTAGTTACAGCCCTTTTACATGTGGCACAGTGTCTATAGTATATTGCCCTGTTTTCTGACTTCCAGTACTTCTCTCAAGAGGTCAGCTGTATGCTTTGTTGTTGCCCCTCTTGTTTTTTCAGTTCCCCCAGCTGGGGAGAAGGATGACACTGGGAAGAGGCTAGGGGTGCTGCTAAATGTGCTGCATTGCATGGGATGGCTCCCAAGACAAAGAATTACCTGGCCCCATCGTCGACAGTGCTGAGATGGAGAGGCCTGCTTTATTCCACGTGCCTCCTGTTCCCTGCTGTAATTCCCATGACTTTGTGTTTCCATGCTTCATCCAGTCTGTTTTCTGTTGACCGTATTCAATATTCAGTCCTTGAATTCTTTCATGTCTATCTGTTGTTAGTCCCATTCATTGCCTTCTTTTTAAAGTTTCAAATACTACATGCTTTAGTATTAGAATTTCCTTTCGGTTCTTATGATATTTTCTAGCTCTCAAGCTTGTTCTAAGTGTCTTCAAATATATTAGTAAGACTTCTTGTACAGCCCTGTCTGATAACTTTATTCTTAAGACACTTCGTGCCTTTGTTTTTGTTGGTGATGGTTCTTTTTGCTTTTCTCTTACATGATCTGGGCTCCTTCTGAGCCTGGTTGTGTCTGTAGTTTGTCCTAGACAATGTAGTACAGGAACAATGGTAGCGATGAGAGAATGGAGAACACTTTCACTCCTGTTAATATTTGCTTCTGACAACATCCACCCCAAGGGCACCAGCAACCACACATTACCTTAATTAAATTAGGGGCTGAGAAGATGGAAAGATGGACTTCAGTCCCTGTAAAGGCTGCTTTGTTTCTGGTTCTTGTGTATACTTTGTAGGGCATAAATACAGAATATTTACTTGAGTCTTCTTTCTCTTCAATAAATCTTTTGTTGTTTGTTTGTTTGAGACGGAGTCTTGCTTTGTTTTGTTACCCAGGCTGGAGTTCAGTGGCATCATCTCAGCTCACTGCAACCTTCACCTCCCAGGTTCAAATGATTCTCCTGCCTCAGCCTCTCTAGTAGCTGGGATTACAGGCACCTGCCAGCACGCCCAGCTAAGTTTTGTAGTTTTAGTAGAGACCAGGTTTTACAACGTTCACTAGGCTGGTCTCAGACTCATACCCTCAAGTGGTCTGCCCACCCTGGCCTCCCAAAGTTCTGGGATTACGGGCATAAGCCACCGCGCCTCTCTTCAGGAAGTCTTGAACTCTCCCCTTTTAACTCTTTTGTCAAGGTTTGCTCAAAATTTTAGCCTCTTGAGCATTATTAAATAATCACAGGGCTCTGGAAAGGTGACCTCAAATCATGGTATTCTCTCAGGGCTCCTCTCCCTTCCTGGGTCTTGTCTCTGCAGTTCCTCACTGCCCTGTTAGTATCCTGGTGCCTTTAAACATGATTTTTCTTTTTTTCCCCCAGCTCTTCTAATTGTTCCCACTGGAGAGTTGGTGAGAACCACCGAGTTCATCATTACTTATAGCGGAACTGAAATTCCAAATTGAAATAAATATCACATGTGCTGAGTCATTTGCAGAAGCTACCAAAGTGGATCTCATGGAAGGAGAGAGTATAATGGTGGTTACCAGGGGCTTGGAAGAAAGTGGGGAGAAGATGGTGAAGAGAAGTTGGTTAAGGGGAGTAAGTTAGATGGAAGATATAGTTAGATAGGAGTAAGTTGTAGTATTTGATAGTATAGTAGAGAAATTATAGTTAACAATAACTTATTTTGTATTTCCAAATAACTAGAAGGGCAGACTTGTAATGTCCCCAGCATGAAAGATAAATGTTTGAGGTAGGGCACATCCCAATGACACCGATTTCATTGTCATACATTATCTATGGGTATCAAAATGTCACATGTACCTCCAAAATATGTACAGCTATTGGATATAAATAAAACAATCTATAATGTACCTTTATAATTGATACCATGTATTATGGTAGCAATTCTGTCCTTCTAGAACCTCTGTAGGGCTCTGGGAGATAAACCCACAAAATTCTTTTGATCTGTATAGACTGAGAAGTGTAAGCAGTTTTACTAAAGGAATTTCTTGCAAATGTTGCCTTTCAACCACTGAAGATATTCCCTGAAGGGTTCAGCTCTCTCACAGCTTTCCATTTCATCCTTGACATTCTGTTAAAGGAAGAGAAATAGTCTTATCATGGAGGAAGGATAATGAAAATCTCTGCTTTCTTATTGATGTATTTTTAAAGTCAGGATTAGGTCGTATTTTACTCCTCCTCAGAGGAGAAGGAAGTCATTTGGCATCTTCTAATTGCAATTCCCATGCTCTTAATTTCAGTGATTTCCTTAATTAGCATCAGCTATAAATTACTATAGCCAAAAAAATATTGAAAAGTATTGTAAGAGAGTATGTACTCAGGCATGTTTATGTGTGTATAAATGCGCACACTCACACACACACACTCCTGTTATTCTTAGCTCTTTTTGTTGATCTTATTTTTGATATCTCAAGACAAGGCATCATGTACTATGCTAATTAAGTTTCCAAGATGTAAAGCTTGAAGATACAGCAGAAGCCGTGGAGTCTCAGCTCCCAGCTAGCCAAAACAATGGACTGAAACTAATGTGAAATTAAGTGATGAATTATACGAGAGCTTGTATTGTGGGTTAAAAATTAGTGCAGAAGAATGGGCTGTGGGAAAGGCCTGGATGTGTGGCTGACTGCTGGCTCTGAATCAGCTCATAGGTGCAGGAGCTGACCTGTCTAAACTGTAGGTGGCAGTGGACAAGCAGTAGGACATTGTAGTTGTCATGGTTAATGAATCCCGCCCGTGAGAGATTCTCAGCATGGGAAATTTACTCTTGCATCACTGAAAGTGAATTGTCTGTAAATATTCCTGTCTTGGGTAAAAAAAAGGGGTGTCTATACTCTGGGGAGAGGACTTAGAGAGGGAAGAGAACTTACTTGCTTTATTTTGTGGAGAAAAGGCAAGTGTTAAGTTAGCTCTTTAGTTGGCTTCAAATTTCAGGATTGTTGAATGAGTTTATAATCTAAAGTATCTAAGAAGATCACACACAGAAGATACTATGATCAGGGATTTAAATTAAGAAAGTTAGGGTAAGGCTGCTCACTGATTGCCAATATATATTTCATTAAGTGCAAATGGATAAAATTTACAACATAAATCACTAGTCAGGAAACAGTTGTTCCAGTTCTCCGTTAAGACGTTTTATTGTCATTTGAAGTAACCTTTAACACACTGGCTAGCTCATAGAGAGACACACATTTTATTTTGGAAGTCATTCTTTAACCCCATTTTAAAACTTTAAATTGTAATAGAATAGATTTACACTAATGTGGCACAGTATCAAAACTAATTCAGTGTGTTACCACAAAGTGAACCCACCTAAGCTGTCACCACCCAATAGAGAGCTTCCCTCCTCCACAGCTAACCTATTTGCCTTGCTTCAAACACCAGAGTCTAGTTTTGCCCCTCCCTGGATCTCTGTAGACGAGGAATCACCCAAGGACACAGCATGTGTTCTTTGGGATCTGGCTCTTTTGGTTCATTTTTATTTTTGTGAGTCATCCAAGTTGTTGTAGCTCTACTTTCTTTTTGTTGTATGAATATAACAACATGTATTATTATGTTGATGTCTATTTAGATTTCTTCTAGATTTTGTCTGTTTGAAGAACACTTCAAGGAATGTGGTGGTCTTTTGATGGACAGGAGTATGCATTTCTCTGATATAGTTGTGAAAGTAGATTAGCGGGGCCATAGAGCAGCAAGCTTTTAACTTTTCTGGATGATGCTAAACAATTTTCAAAATGGTTATACCAATTAACATTCCCACCAGCAGCATATGAAAATTCTTGTTGCTCTACATAGTCACCAACGCTTGGCATTTTTAGTCTATTAAATTTACCATTCTAGTGGGTGTGGAGTGACAGTTTCTTGTGATTTTACTTAGCATTTCTCTGATTATGGCCAAAGTTTAGGACATTTTTATTTTTTAATTTTTCCATTTTGAGATTTTATTCTGAGAAGTATCTAATCATGTCTCTTTACTATTTCTCTCTCTTTTTTTGTTTTGTGTTGGTTTGTGTTTATTGATATATATGAGTTTTTCTATATTACAGGTACAAACCCTAAATCACTGTCTTTGTTTTGTGCTGCTATAACAGACTGGTGACTGGGTAATTTATTAAAAATAGAAATTTAGTTCTCATGGTTCTGGGGACAGGGAAGCCTGCTATCAAGGTGCTGGCGTCTGGCATGGGCCTTCTTGCTGTGTCATAACATGGTGGAAGGTATCACATGGCAGAGGGCAAAGAGAGGGTGAGAAAGAGAGAGCAAGGGTGGGCTCCCTTCATAATGAGCCCACTCCCAAGGTAACACATTTTTGTCCATTTGGGAGGGTGGGGGCTTCATGACCTACGCATTTCTTATAGGCTCCACCTCCCAGTGCCATCCTAGTGAAATTAAATTTCAGCATGAGTTTTGGAGTGACAAATATTCAAACCATTGCAGTTGTATGTTTTGAAGATATCTTAGAGTCTCTGGTTTATTGTTTTACTTTTTTGACATTCTTTTCCCTCTTTTAAACTTTTAATTGAAGTATAACATGCTTACAGATTAATGGTGTCTTTTGGTGAATAGAAATTCTTAATTTTAGTGTGGCCTAATTTATAAATCCTTTTTTCTATGTTTAGTGCTAATAGTGTCATATTTATAAAGTCTTCCCATTCCCCAAGTTCATGAAGATATTTTTCTATATTTTTTAGGAGTTTTCTATTGTTGTTCTAGTTGGTTTTTGTTACTGTTGTTTTTTTTTGTTGTTTTTTTTTTTGAGACGGAGTTTCGCTCTTGTCACCCAGGCTGGAGTGCAATGGCGCGATCTCGGCTCACCGCAACCTCCGCCTCCTGGGTTCACGCAATTCTCCTGCCTCAGCCTCCTGAGTAGCTGGGATTACAGGCACGTGCCACCATGCCCAGCTAATTTTTTGTATTTTTAGGAGAGACGGGGTTTCACCATGTTGACCAGGATGGTCTCGATCTCTTGACCTCGTGATCCACCCGCCTCGGCCTCCCAAAGTGCTGGGATTACAGGCTTGAGCCACCGTGCCCAGCCTGTTACTGTTGTTTTACCTTTAATGTTTATGTTTATAACCCACTTAGAAGTGATTTTGTGTATAAAGTGTATCACTTTTAAGCAGCTTTATGGAAATTTGGACTGGTGATTTTATTTTGTTTTTCAAAAGTAGTGAAAGGATTGGTAGTAGAATGAGTTCATGATTGTTTAGCTATATCACATTGGACATTGTATTATCCACCATGCCTGTGCCCTAGTGAACATTTTAATTATTTAATGTGTGTATGATATGAGAATAACGTATGAGTTATGGAAATTTTTAATATTTAAAAATGTTAACATGACACACATTATTTACAAAGTCAACAGTAAAGAAGGGCTTATGAGAAGCCCCAGCCCCTCGCCTCAGATTCGCCATTACCAACCTAAGACAGGTGCTTTTAGCAGGCTCCATTTTAGGTCATCACTCCTATTTTAATATTCTGCTTATATTTCTATTTTTTGATTGATTAAAATATCAAATACTCTACAGAAATTAAAATGACTTAAATATCTTCAGTATGGATATTCTTTTATTTCGGAGGGATTTTGTTAACCAAAAAAATTAGACAAATTCAATTTAGCAGAGGTTATATGAGCAAAGAATAACTCATGAATCAAGCAGCACTCAGGACCAGAAGAGCCTCACCCAGCTGAGCGAGCAGCCAGCTTATACACAGAAGCAAAGTAGATCATCTGACTGGCTACCTCTAGGCACATGCCTTATTTGTCCTGGGGGATAAGTTGGCTGCCTCTGGTTGGCTGAGATCTAGCTGTTGATGATCAGCTGAAACTCTGCTGTTTGTTATAGTCCTGTTGGGTTTTGGTTTGTTTACTTATTAAATTAGGTTGCCTTTGTTAAGGAGGAACTCAAAGATGGGAGATAGTCTCAGGCCAGTGGCCCTGCTTACTTCATTTAACAGTTTGTTGACTAGGAATGGCAGTGTGTCCCTCAAACCAGGATCTGATGATGAAAGTTGTTGGCTAAAGATTGAGGTGAAGATGGGTTTTATTTTGTTTGTTTTTGTTTGGATGCTTATCTAACACTGAAGGAAAAGAAAAAATTTCCCAAAGTTTTTTAGCAAATCGAAAGTTTTCTACTCTGATTTTAAAGACAGGCCTTAATTAGGTAGTGAACATTTTGTTGTGTTAACTTGAAACATCTCAGCTTTATAGCCATAGCTAATGTATTAACTGAAATCTGTTTTGAGTTTCGAAAGTCAAATGGCCAAAAGCTTTAAAAACATTATTTTAAAAAACAACATTTAAAAACTTTCTTGTAGTATTTTCCTTTAAAAATAAAAAGTGTGACTTCTTAAGTCTTTTATCAAATGTTGTTACTTCTCAATTTTGTGACTGAATCATTTAAGACAGTATTTTAAATTTGGCTAAAATATTTGTAGATTAAAGATCAAGAAAATTTCTTGATTAAAAATGAAAGGATCACACATACGTTGATAAAAATGAGCAACATCCACAGAATCCTAGTAATTGCAAACATTCAGGTTTTTGTGCTCTTCAGGACCACATTCTATAGACAATTGAAAGTCAGGATACATGTGAGTTAGGTAAATTTAAGATAGTCTGTAACGTTTCCAGCAGGAAGATGTCTCGGGATCTGTCCTGTAGGCTTCCTCCTTCTTTATATTACTGGTCTGGCATTTTCCAACTCCAGACTAAATAGAAACTGTGTCCGAGGCTTTTGTCTCAGTGATTAGGCCAGGAAGTGATCTATACTGACTCATGATCCTAGGAGCAGTAGGCTTTAATTCTGCTTTGTCAACTCTAGGACTGATTGGCCATGTGACTGAAGACGATGTGAGGCTGCAGGGAGCACCTCCTTGCCTCCTTTCCCTCTGAAACATACAGGTGTGTTCAGACCCTCCATCCTGTTCCATGCACAAAGCAATTAACACAGAGTTCATGGTCCAAGACAATCCTTTGACAGTAAGCATCATGTGGATATTAAAACAGCAGTGTACAGATGGTACCTTCATTGTTTCTGACAGGGACAATTAGGGGCATTGGATAAAAGTAAAAACTGAAAAGGAACATTCATGACAGGAAATTTTCCCTTTCTGGGGGTGTTTTGCAACAGTGGGAAGCAGCTGATCATCGAGGTGTCCGCACAAGGCAGCTCTCCATTGGCTTCCTGGATTTTTCCAGCATCACTTGAATTAGACCAGAGTACCACTGAAGTGCTTGAAACTTAGTCTCAAATACAGAAAATGAACACAGAGTGGGATACATAATATAGCATTGTTTGGATTGAGAATACTGCTTATTTCAGAAATGCTACTATTGTGGAGGAAAATTAGTTTCCTCCTTACTTTTATTGTTAATTCTGCCAGGATATCTGGAAAGGGCTGTCAGGGCTGAGCTAGAGTGGGCTGGTATTCAGGGTCTGCTAGTAGGTGACTTTGCTTGTATGACTTTGGACGCATATATCACTGTGTGTTTTAGAAAAAAAGCCCTAAAGTAATGTCATCTATATGTATATAACTTTGAAGAACTTTGAAATTTTTGAAGCACTTTCTCTGATTGTTGTCTTTTTGTTGATCATGTGAAATGGTGTTCTTATGTCTCTACCTGTCTAGGCAGAGAACATTTTGGGACTTGAACCCAGGTCTTCTTTGTAATTTTCTTTTCTTTTGAGACAGAGTCTCACTCTGTTGCTTAGGCTGGAGTGCGGTGGCTCACTGCAACCTCTGCCTCCTGAGTTTAAGCAATTCTCCCACCTCAGCCTCCTGAGAGGCTAGGACTACAAGTGCACACCACCATGACTGGCTACATTTTGTATTTTTAGTAGTGTTGGGGTTTCACCATGTTGGCCAGGTTGGTCTCAAACTCCTGACCTCAGTTAAGATGCCTGCCTTGACCTCCTAAAGTGCTGTATATTTTTGTTTCCAGGATCTTTTGGTTTATTTGCTCATTAAGAGAATGGATTATGCAATAGCCAAGATAGTGTAATAGGTGGACCAGTGAGATTGTATTTTCACTTTGAGTTATTGATTGTTTTGCCATTTGATGTGTTTTACTCCATTGCAGTTATTCTTTCTGATGCTTCAACTGTCAGATTGACTCCTGCAGTGTTTTGCTGTGGCCATTTTGACCCTTAATAATTTCTTCTATTTCCTGGCAGAAAATAAAATAAGGTGTCCCAGGCTCACTGTGTGTACCTCCCACAACAGACTGGAATGTACCTTTTCTAAGGAGCATTGTAGTGGGAAATTAAATTTGGAAACCACAGACTGACAGGAGGTATTTGAAGAAATTCTAACTTTATTCTAATTGGTATCTCAGAAAGAGACAGCTAAGGAATGAGAAGTACAGATACAGAGAAATGATTTTAAAAAAATGCTTCTAGTGGCTCACGCCAGTAATCTCAGCACTTTTGGAGGCTGAGGCGGGTGGATCACAAGGGCAAGAGATCGAGACCATCCTGGTCAACATGGTGAAACCCCATCTCTACTAAAAATACAAAAAATTAGCTGGGCGTGGTGGCGCGTGCCTGTAATCCCAGCTACTCAGGAGGCTGAGGCAGGAGAATTGCCTGAACCCAGGAGGCAGAGGTTGCGGTGAGCCAAGATCGCGCCATTGCACTCCAGCCTGTAACAAGAGCGAAACTCCTTCTCAAAAAAAAAAATGCTTCTAGAGTTGAAGGAAGACACAAATACTTAGAAGCAGCAAACCCACTGCATCCTTCAAGTCCAGTGCATCAAGTATAAGGAAAAAAAGGCTATTTAGGCCATTACAGAAGACTGCAATATCCGAGCTCCGGTGAGAAACTGATTAGTGTCTTCAGATCTCTGAAACACCATGTAGAAAGGCAAAAAAAAAATGTGTTTTCATGTATGCCAGGATTCAAAGTTTACCACCCACAAGTTTTCTGAAAGAATTGCTGGAATAATGTATTCTAGTTATGAAAAACTAAAAGCAAACTCTAAGCAGAATAAGTGAGATACAATAAATACAAGCAGTTAGAGTTCAGAAAATTTGGCATTAAGCTTGATTGTTGCTTGTCAAACAATGCCTGAAAAATCAACAGGAGTCTGTAACTGAAGCTGTACAGTTCACTCTACAAGTGGTCCTGCAGGAGTGAGGGTAGGGTATTTCAGAGGTAGAAAAAACAGGGAAGAAAAGCATTCTGAGATACTTCTATATATCTAGATCATCTATTTATATGTAGACCTGTATGTACATATGTGTTGTGTGTGTGCACACGTACACGCATGCGTGCACATGGACTGGAATATGAAGTCATACATAGAAAAAATGTTACGCATCTTCACTAACATTCACCTAAACTTGTAAATAACCACTATAAGAGTAGAAATAGAATATACAGTTTTTAAACCGTGAAGGGCAATAATGGAACAAAGAAAACTGAACAATACAATAAAACTAAGAAATGGTTTTAGAAAACACAAGAAAGGTCTGGAACACAGGCAGCACATTATGACAACAGAAACAAACCCAATCTTATCCGTAATCACCATGTTGTGAATTGGACCCCAGATTCAGTTGAAAACATTCCAGCTATAGCCACTTTCAAGAGATGGATTTCAATCACAAATTCTCAGACAAAAGTCAATAGGCAGATAGGCAAATAGGGAGATGGGGAAAAGCTGCAGCAGGCAGATGTTAACAATAGTCACAGAACTGTAGCTTGCTGTAATGGGGGCTAATGGAAAAACCATCTGTAGCGGGAGGACGCGTCTTTGCTGAGGTGTGCTGGCATTGTTGGTTGCTGGAGCAGGCATCAGAGTCCGGGAGGAGGACAGAGCCTGTAGCTGCAGGATGAGCTCACCCGCCAAGGGCTGATATGCCGAGCTGCCTACCCGAGGAGCATGTGGGCCAGGAGAGCTTTGGATTCATCACCAGAGCAAGAGGAGATGCGTGGTGGCAGTCACCAGTGCCTGGGCCTGTTTCACAGTAAGTGTTATCTCACTTAGACCTTGTGGCAAGCCCACTGGATGTGCTGTCATTCTCCTGATTTTGATGATTGGATACCAAAGCTGTCCCAGATTCGTGGTGCCTGTAGGAGCGGAGCCACCATGCTCAGCAGGACTAGACAGCTGCCAAACAGTGGAGGCTCAGGGAACCCCTTTGCTTAAGCGCCGGCCTCACACAGCCCAAACCTGGGGGAAAGCCAGGTGTGGCAACAGAAGAAGGGGGAGGAAAGTCATCCAGCCACATTTCCTGCACGGAAAGGACAGCTGAAGATTGCTCAAGGTCTGGTTCAAATCATGGTGTCAATAAAGAGACTTCTATCAGAATTAACCTTTTTCACTTCCACAGTACTGAAATACTTATTTATATGTGACTGCTAGGACAATTCAGAGAGAGACAAAGTATCTGAGTTTATAGGAACAACATATAAAAATGAGATGAGGCTGGGTGCAGTGGCTCACAGCTGTAATACCAGCACGCTGGGAGACCAAGGCAGGTGAATCACTTGAGGTTAGGGATTTGAGACCAGCCTGGCCAACATGAGGAGACCCCATCTCTACTAAAAGTACAGCAGTTAGCCTGGCGTGGTGACGAGTGCCTGTAGTCCCAGCTATTCGAGAGGTTAAGGCAGGAGAATAGCTTGAACCCGGGAGGTGGAGGTTGCAGTGAGTCCAGATCACATCACTGCACTCCAGCCTGGGCAACAGAGTAAGACTCCATCTCAGAAAAAAACAAAAAATGAAACAATAAAACAAAACAAATAAGATGAGACCCTCACTAATCACGTGAACTTGAGAAATCTACCACACCTCTTAAATTCTGTTCTTTAAAATAATAATAATTCCTGTGATACTGTCACAATACTCTTGTGATTGGTGATACTTTTAAAAATTAGTATTTTGATAATGTAACCCTTGCCCACAGTTTAAAAGCTGAGATAGTTTTCTGAGGATTATTGTTCCTCTGCCTCCATTTGCATTTCTCATAGACAACCAATTCTAACTCTTAGCCGTTTCTTTGAGAGTTACATGCGTCAGTTGAAATCAAATGCTTATGTTCCCACTTTCTGCTTTAGCTCTGATGAGCAGTGAAGAACCTCACAAGACTAAAGGTGAGGACTCGGTTCTCACTCACTCTCCACCTCCATCACCGTGTGTAATTAATACGCTTCCCTTCAATTCTCACATTTACCTCTTGACATTACATAACCATTTTTGTTTAAATTAACATGCAGCATTTATATTAAAATCTATAAAATCATGATTCACAGCTGAGCCATGCAATAGGCTATGTTCCTTTGCCTTAGAGTTGATGCTATTATCTTTGGCCAGTTATTGAATTTTTCATGTAATGATCACTATTCCATCTCCAAACTCTCCAGTAGATGTGTACGTTTCTCCCTCTGAGTTCAGACACAAGTGGATCTGTGTCTTCTGTGTTGTCAGAGACATACATCTTTTGAAGCATTTTATCCTCCCTCTTGAACGTAAATTGATTGTTTCCTAGGCCTGTTTTGCAGCTGTCAGACTGGTATTTTCTCTTATGATTGCCTTTTGTCAAAGGTTTTCTGACATCGGCTGAGTATTCTACAATCCAATTCAATTCAGACACTACTTTGTACTTCTGCCTGGCCATCTACACATTTGGGGCTTCCTGCAACTTTCTGACATTTGTTAATTTGCTAGAACAACTTATAGAACTTGGTGCTATATAGTCATGTGTCATTTAATGATGAGGATACATTCTGAGAAGGGCATCATTAGGCGATTTTGTTCTTGTGCAGACATCAGAGTGAACTTACACAAACCAGATGATGCACCTACTACACACTGAGGCTGTGTGGTGGAGTCTATTGCTCCTAGGCTATAAACCTGCACAGCATGGAGCTATACTAAATAGCATAGGCAATTGTAATGCAATTGTAAGTATTTGTGTATCTAAACATACAAAAGGTATAGCAAAAATAGATAATAAAAGATGAAATAATGATATACCTACACAGGGTGCTTACCATGAGTGCAGATTGCAGTACTGGAAGTTGCTCTGGTAATTCAGTGAGTGAGCAGTGAGTAAATGTGAAGGCCTGGGACATTGGTAGGTGCTGTTGTAGACTTTGTAAACACTGTACACTTAGGTGCACTAAACTTTTTTTAAAAAAGTAATTGCACAGCCGGGTGCGGTAGCTAACGCCTATAATCCCAGCACTTTGGGAGGCCGAGGCGGGTGGATCAGGAGGTCAAGAGATCGAGACCATCCTTGACAACAAGATGAAACCCCGTCTCTACTAAAAATACAAAAAAATTAGCTGGGCATGGTGGCACGTCCCTGTAATCCCAGCTACTCGGGAGGCTGAGGCAGGAGAATTGCCTGAACCCAGGAGGCGGAGGTTGCGGAGAGCCGAGATAGTGCCATTGCACTCCAACCTGGGTAACAAGAGCGAAACTCTGTCTCAAAAAAAAAAAAAGAAGAAGAAGTAATTGCACTGTGATGCTATGACAGCTATGGCATCACTAGGCAATGTAATTATTTTCAACCTTTATATTCCTATGGAACTACTTTCAGCTACGCTGTTCATAGTTCACTGAAATGTCATTATGTGACACATAGTTGTCCTTGTGATTATCATTTTATTACAAAAATGCAAATGAGCATCCAGGTGAAAAGTTACATAGGACAAAGTCTAGAAAGTCCTAAGCACAAGGTCTTCTGTCTCTGTGGAGACCAGCAGTGCCATCCTCCTTGTACATTGATATGTTCGCCAACCAGATAGTTTCCCCAAGCCCTGCTGTCTGGAGTTATCGATGGAGTTACATTTTGTCTGCATGATTGATTAAACTTTCTTTTTGAGATGGAGTCTCACTTTATCACCCAGGCTGGAGTACAGTGGCACGATCTCAGCTCACTGCAACCTCTGCCTCCTGGGTTCAAGTGGTTCTCCTGCCTTGGCCTCCCACGTAGCTGGGACTACAGGTGCACACCACCAAGCCTGGCTAATTTTTTGTGTTAGTAGAGATGGGGTTTCAGTGTTAGCCAGGATGGTCTTGATCTCCTGACGTCATGATCCACCTGTCTTGGCCTCCCAAAGTTCCTGAGCCACCGCACCTGGCTGATTGATTAAACTTTTAGAACACTCGATTGAGCTAAATTTCCAGCACCCCTCCCCTTCTTGGAGGTTAAGCCTAAAGTTCCAGTTCTCCATTCACTTGGTTGGTTTCTCTGGCAACCAGCCTCCATCCTGAAACCACTCAGGAGACCCGTTCCATGAGCCACTTCATTAGCATAACAAGGAATTTCTGTCACCAACAGTTTTTGAAGCTGTGTGTCAGGAATCAGGGACAAAGACCAAATAGCTACTTTGTATTATTCCATAGCTACCGACTAGAGAATTTCCCTTGCTGTTCTCCAGTTATGGACCGAGGTCCTCTTTCCTGGTTTATCTTCTCAGTTGATGGATGGTGTCCTTTATTGCAGTTTGGGAAGGGAGCATGCTAGGATTTTGAAGTCTTACATGACTTTATTTTTACCCTTATACTTGATGAATAGTGTGGCTAGGGATAAGTTGAACAATTTTTTCTTAGAATTTTGTTGCTTCCTTTCTTCTTCCAATGTTCCAGTTCCCAAGAACTTTGTTTTGCTCTCTGAATGCTTCTCACTGGTAGTATCTGATTTTTGTTAGTATTTTTAAAGCAATGCCGTAGCTCTGATACAGTACTGAAGTTGTCTTTGTCTTCTTCCTTCTTCCCCCCCTTGCCCTTTTCCCTTCCCCTTCCTCTTCTTCTTCTTTCTTCTGCGGCTGCTTTGTTTTCTTCCTGCTCCTTGCTCCTCCTCCTTCTTGCTTTCACTTTTTGTGGAATTTTTCTTCTACTTCCTGTATTGTCTGCATCCTCACAGTCCCTTTATCCCTATGTCATTTGTTTTGGTCTCTGTCATATTAGAGCCTTTCTTATAATGGTAGGTGATCTTTGGTAGAAGCTGTGTGTGGTGTGTGTATGGGGGCAGGGGGTTCCCATACGTCTGTGTGGTGGTGGTGGTGGTGTTGTTGGAGGTGTGGGCTTTATTATAGCATGATTTGGATGGAAAGGTATTTGGGGGATCTTAATATGATTAGATCTTTTCTCCTGGGCAGATCATGTTTCCCAGAGAGAATTTGTCTTGTATGCTACCCGTGCAGTATGCGCCTGGCAGTCAGAGATCTGGGAACCAAGATCAGGGAGGGGCTGGGGGTCATGCACTCTTACCCACCCCTGTGGTCAGTATGCACCTGTGCTCTTGCTTCACCTCTGCTCATCATGCAGAGTCTGTCTGCTATTTCCTCTTCCAAGAATAAAATGCTGATATTACACCGGGGCCAAGAGAAGCAGTTGCCACTTGTGCAACGTGGTTCTTAAAATGAATATGCAGCAGAGCCCACGAAGAACTTTTAAAATATGAGTGTTGAGGTATGTATGTGAAAATAGCAGAATAGTAGCCTCTGAAAATTATTTCTCCCATAAAATCAGAAAGGAGAAGGAAACTGCCAACATTTGCCAGAAGCAAATTTTTCAAAACTTTAGAAATAAATGAAAATGAGACTAAAAGCTTGCAGCGATCTGGGAAGCGTTTATTTTTTATAAAAATAGTCTGAATCTTCATAAGAACACTGACGTCTGTGACATTTTAACCTGCCTTATTTCCTTCCCCCATCTCCAGCTCCCTGGTGGCCTTGAAAACAGGCTGCAATCATGATGAAACCATCAGTCTGTCTGTCACCTAAGTGAAGAGAACAGAGTTAAAGCTCCTCAGAGTCTCACTGTTGGAGAATTGTCAATATTTGGTCTGTCTGGAGGTTCAGTAGAAGACCCCACCTGCAAGACTGTTTTTACCTGACCAAATCAGTGCTTTCCCAGTCCAGAAAGCTTTTCCCTAGGTTGATGGGTTGAAAATTTAGAAGTAATTGCTTAGCCCTGGGGTTACCTGAGGCAGTGGATATCAACTGAGGAAGGCAATAAACAAATTTTAAAAAGATTAAAAGGAAAGGCTGGGGAATTAGCGGTCCACAAGTTTTTTGAAAATCTCCAAAAAACGTGTGTGAGGCTGTGCACATGCTCAGGAATGATCTGAAGGCCTTAGCTTCGCACCTCTGACTGACGTTGAGACTGTGCACAGGCAGGAAGTGAATGGCAAAGCAGAGTGTCAGCTGCCTGGCTGTGTGCTGAAGGTGCGCCCCAGCACACAGCCCACTGGCAAACACGGGATTCGTGGATTCCAGGCATTGAAGGAAATCTGTTTCATGAAGAGCTGGCAACTAATCTAACAGGAAGGACTTTAGTGACTACATGCAACAAAAAATATACACTTTACAGAATTAGTTTAGAAAAGTTACTGAATAAACAAATAGCAGCAACCACAAACCTAGTGTTGGAAGATATACTTTCCAGATGTGTCACATTATCGTATTCAAAATGGCCAGTTTTCAAAAATACATGAGACATGCAGTGAAAAAAGAGCAGGTGGCATTTACACAGGGAAAAACAAAGCTGAGTGAATAGAAACTGTTCTAAGGCAGTTTCTAATCTCCCAGATGTTGAGATTACTAGAAAACCACTTTAAACCAGTTATTTTACATATGTCCAATGGTAGAGGAAACACTGTCTCAAACACTGAAGGAAAGTGTGAGAATATATTACCAAATAAATAATGTCAGTAAAGATGCATATACGTAAAAAGATAACGATCCTGGAGTTAAGAATTCCAATAATGAAAAATTAATGAGTTTCAAAAAGATTTGAACGGGTGGAAGAAAGAAACAAGCTTAAAGACAGATCAACTGAGTTCATCCCATCTGAATAACGGTAAAAAAAAAATGGGGAAAAATGGACTAAGCATTGGAAACCTGTGAGAAAATAATTATACCAACATATGCAAAAGAGTTGTCCTAGAAAGAAAGAGGAGAGAAAGGGGCAGAAAGAATATTTGACACCAAAGTGAGTAAAAGCTTCCCAAATTGGGTGAAAAACACTGGTGTACACATTCTTAAAGCTTAACAAACTACAGGGCGAATAAAACCAAAGATCCACACCTAGATGCATCATAATCGAACTGCTAAAAGACAGAGAATCTTGAAGGCAGCAGGAGAGAACCAAGTCATCTCCTGCAAAGTAGCCTTAATCAGATAAACAGCTGATGTCCCAACAGAAACTGTGGAAGAGAGAAAGCAGTGGGACAGGATAGTTTCAAAGTGCTGGAAGAAAAGACTTTAAGAATTCTATACCCAGTAAAAAATATCTTTCAAAAAATGAAGCTGCAATTAATGCATTTTTCGATTTTAGAAAAGCTGAGACAATGCATTGATGGAAATTTTTTCCTACAAGAAAATGCTGAAAAGAGTACTTTAGGTAAAATGAAAGGAGAGTCTGCAGTAATTGGAATCTATAAAGAGATAAAGAGCGTCAGTAAGTAACTACCTAGGTGTAAACATAAAAGACACCGGAAATATGTTTTGTGTTCATAACTCTTTTTTTCTCCTCTCTGATTTGAGATGCAACTGCATAAAGCAATAATTATGAATGTGTTGATGTGCAGACGGTGTATACAGATACGATTTTTAATGCAATAAAAGCACAGAGAAAGGAGGAGAAAGGAGAGTTATATAGGGGGAAAGTTTTAATACACTATTGCTTTAAGTTAGTATCCATCCAGACAAGACTGTTAGAAGTCAAGATGTTAATTGTAATCCCCAGGAAAAACAGCTTTACAAAAAGCAAGTGAAGGGACAAGGAGATGAAAATGGTGCACTAGAGAACATCTGCTTAACAAATTAGAAGGCATTAGGGAAGGATTGGGGGAAGCACACAAACCACTTAGAAAATAATAAATAGCACATAAGGCATATAGAATAGCAGACTGGGCACAGTGGCTCATACCTGGATTTTAAGCCTTTTGGTAGGCTGAGGCAGGAGGATTGCTTGAGGCCTATGGTTAGAGGCCAGCCTGGGTTACATAGTGAGACCCCCATCTCTACAAAAAAAAAAAATTAGGTAGACGTGGTGACATACACCTGTAGTCCTAGCTACTCAGGAGGCCGAGGTAGTAGGATTGCTTGAGTCCATGAGTTTGAGGCTGCAGTGAACTGTGATTACACCACTGCACTCCAGCCTGGGTGACAGAGCAAGACCCTGAGGAAGGAAGAAGCAACATGATAGCTGTAAATTCTACTTTATCAGATTGCACATGAAATTAAGTAGATTAGACACTCCAATGAAAAGACGGAGATTGACAGAATAAATAAAAATAATTTGGCTGTGTATGTAAGAGACACATTTTAGATTCAAAGGCACAAATAGGTTCAAAATAGATGCAGAAAGATGATACCATGCGAACAGTAATGAAGCTGGAGCTAGAGGGGGCTATACCAATACTGGACAAAATAGAGTTAAAAGGTATTACTACATCTCTACTAAAAATACAAAAACTAGCCGGGTGTGGTGGTGAGCGCCTGTAATTTCAGCTACTCAGGAGGCTGAGGAAGGAGAATTGCTTGAACCTGGGAGGCAGAGATTGCAGTGAGCTGAGATTGCACCACTCCACTCCAGGCTGGGTGTCAGAGCGAGACTGTCTTGGAAAAAGAAAAGGTGTTCCTACAGACTAAAAAAAAAAAAAATTTCAGTACAATAAAAAGTCAATATGTCAGGAATATATCACAATTATAAATACATGTGGACCTGTCAGTGGGACCCTCAAATATATGAAGCAAAACGGGACAGAATTAAAGGGGAATAATAGACAATTTTACAAAAAGAGTTGAAGACTTTAGTGTCCCTCTTTCAGTAATGATAGAAACACTAGATGGTTAAAAGGAAATGGAATGCTTGAATGTCTTTCATCTCCTAGCTAATGGACACCTTTTTTGTGATACCTTTGTTTCTTGTATATAATTTTAAAACAGCTACATAAAGCAGTAATTACTGACAGACATTAGACTTAATGATAGAGTTAGCAACAATTAGGCTTACATTAGATAGACCTAATAGACACATCTATAGGACACTCCACAGAAAATGAAAAGACAGCTAACAGAATGCGAGGTAGTGTATAAAATCATGTATCTCTTAAGAATCTAGTATCCAGCATACGTTAAAGAAACTCTTACAACTCAACAAAAATACAACCTAATTTAAGAAAGGTCAAAGGACATTTATCCAATGAAACACTAAATGAGTAGACTTTATACAATGCAATAGTAAAGCCCACTCAGGCTGGGCATGGTGACAGAAACCTGTAATCCCAGAATTTTGGAAGGCTGAGGCAGGAGGATCACTTGAGGCCAGGAGTTTGAGACCAGCCTGGATAACCTGTCAGGACCCAATTTCTAAAAGAGGCTGGCACATCTTCCCCTCTCACCCGCTCCTTCTCTTTCCATGTGACACGCCTGCTCTGTGTTTCCCTTCCACAATGATTTAAAGCTTCCCGAGGCTTCACCAGAAGCAGATGCTGGCACAACAGCCAAATAAATCTCTTTCCTTTATAAGTTACCCAGTCTCAGGTATTCCTTTTTACCAGTGCAGAAGGGACTAATCCATTGGTCTTTCTTTGTTTCCTTCCTTTTTCCTGTTCCCATTTTCTCCCTTCCTTCTTTCCTTCTTCCTTCTTCGTGTTAAAAATTGTAAATTTTAATGTATATTTAATTTTGATGTCCATACGTGCATCGCTGGTGTATTGAAGTTGAGTTGATTTTTGGTATATTAATTTTGTATTCGGCAGCTTTGCTGAGCTCACTTATTCTGCTTTTGTTTTGTTTTTCTGGATTCTTTGGGATTTTCTGTGCAGACAGTTATGTCTTCTGCAAACAGCCACTTTTATTTCTCTCTTTTCCATCTGTATACCTTCCATTACCTTTTCTTGAATTTATTGCACTGGTTAAAACTTCTAGCACTATAACATAACATATACTAGCAGTAGAGCGTAACATACGCTAGCAGTATAACATAACATATACTAGCAGTAGAGCGTAACATACACTAGCGGTATAACATAACATATACTAGCAGTAGAGCGTAACATACACTAGCGGTATAACATAACATATACTAGCAGTAGGGGGTAACATACACTAGCGGT